>PVJO010003732.1:0-118979 GCA_004026905.1 Hystrix cristata | reverse complement strand
TTTTATTTTATTTTAATGGTACATTTTAGATGTGCATAGTGATAACATTCATCATAGGGGATTTGTACCTGTACATGACATATCTTGTTGCTTCTTTTTTTCCCATTCCCCTCCCCTCACCCCCTCTTCCCTTCCTATTTACAAAAGCTTTGTTGCCATTTTTTCCTTCCATTTCTTATTTCTCTTGTCCCTCTGTTCCATTCCCCCTCCCTTGTTCCCTTTCCCATTTGGACATTTTCTTCCCTTTCCCAATATAATACATTTTAGTCTTTATTTACACTTTCAGTTTCTCACACCAGAGAAACAATGTGGTATTTAAACATGTGTGTCCGATTTATTTCACTTAAGAGTATGGTCTCAAGATGCATCCATTTACCTTGAAATATCTCAAGCTTATCATTCTTTATGGCAGAGTAGTATTCTATCATATTAAAAAAAAAAACACGGATCTTCTTTATCCATTGCGCTGTTGATGGGCATTTGGGGTGTTTCCAAGATTTGACTATTACAAACTGTGCCACTACAAACACGGATGTGCATGTATTGCTGCAGTATGGTGCTTTTAATTCTTTTGGGAAGCTACCAAGAAGGGGAATAGCTGGGTCAAATGGAATCTCTAGTCCTAGTTCCCTGAGGAATCGCCACACTGATATCCATAGTGGTTGCACCAGTCTACATTCCCACCAACAGTGGAGAAGGGTCCCTTTTTCTCCACAGCCCCTCCAGTATCTGTTATTGGCTGATTTGTTGATAATAGCCATTCTTTCTGGAGTGAGGCGGAATCTCAGGGTTGTTTTAATTTGCATCTCTCGAATGACTAGTGATGTTGAACATTTTTTCATGTGTCTATTTGCTGTTTCTACTTTTTCATCTGAGAAGTGTCTATTCATTTCTGCTGCCCACTTTTGGATTGGGTCTTTAAATTTGGGGGGTCTGATTTTTTTGAAATCTTTATATGTTCAAGATGTTAGTCCTTTGTCAGAGGAATAGCTGGCAAAATTTTTTCCCACTCTGTGGGTTGTCTCTTCGCTCTGTTGGTAGTTTCTTTTGCTGTGCAAAAGCTTTTTAATAAGATCAGGTCCCAGTTGTTGATTCTTTGTGATATTTCCTGGGCAATTGGGGATTTGTTCATAAAGTCCTTGCCTACACCTATGTCTTCAAGAGTGCTACCTATTCTATCTTCCAGCAGATTTAGTGTTTCTGTTTTAATATTTAGATCTTTGATCCACTTTGATTTTAGCTTATAGGATGGGGAAAGATACAGGTCTAGTTTTAACCTTCATTCAGCATGTGAAGAGCCAGTTTTTCCAGCACCAAAAAAATGTGTTCAATTTTTAAAAATTATTCTAGGAAAGAAATCTCAAAGTCATTTTCCATCATTTTACAATTTTTATTGCTAAGAAAATTGTTTTTGTGCAACCTTTACTCTTTCATGCTGCAGGGGGATCTCATTTTTTCTTGAGTGATCTTTAGTAGCATTGAAGATTGCTATTTTTCCATATTTTTCTTCCAAAGAGAACATTTGGAGGCTATAATTATTCTCTTTTTCCCTTGTTAAGGAAACTACAGTTCAACTGAAATTCAGAGAGTGGCGCTCTGGGAAGTTCAGTTTCTAGTAAACATTTACGGATGCACTGCCCAGCAGCAGCTAACATTTCCTCTCTTCTCTCCCCTCCTGCTTCCCTCTCTTGCTTGTCCTTCTTGTCTCATCCTCTCTTCTCAGAGTCTTCCTCCTTTTCTTTTTCTTCTCCTCCTTCCCTCATTGTTCTCTTGCATGAGAAGAAAGCATGAGAGGCAAAGAGATCAGGTTCTGGGAGCTTGCAGAGGAAGAAGTAACATTGACATTTCTTTAATAAATTGCTGGCTCAAGAAATAGCAGCAAGAATCAACAAATGGGATTATATCAGACCAAAAAACTTCTGTACAGCAAAAGAATCAATCAGTAGAGTGAAGAAAAAACCTACACAATGGGAAAAAAATTTTTGCCAACTACTCCTCAAATGGAGGACTCATATCAGGAATATATGAAGAATTCAAAAACATTAAAATTAAAGTCCCAGTCAACAAATGGGCTAGAAACGAGAGAGCATTTCACAAAGGAAGGAAGACAAATGGTCAATAGATGAAAAAATGTTCCACCTCTCTGGCCATTAAAGAAATGCAAATTAAAACAACATAAAGATTCCATCTCAGTCCAGAAATAATGACAATCATTAGGAAATCAAACAATAACAAATGCTGGCATGGCTGTGGTGAAAAGGGAACCCCCCTGCATTGTTGGTGCGAATACAAACTAATATAATCATTATGGAAATTTCTCAAAGAACTGCAATTGGAAATTCCATACAACCCAGATATTCCCCTGCTAGGTACTTCCTTGAAGAGTTTAAATCTTCATCCTACAGTGATACATGCATACCAGTTTTTTTTTTTTTGTGCCAGGAATCGAACTCAGCGCCTCATGCTTGAGAGGCAAGCACTCTAACCACTGAGCTAAATCCCCGGCCCTGCATACCAATGTTTATAGCAGCACAATTCATAATTGCTAAATCCTGAATGCAGCCTGTATACCCATCAACAGATGACTGGATAAAGAAAATGTGGTATCTATATATAGTGGAATAGTACTTGGCTATAACGAATGACACATTTGAGACATTTGTAGGAAAATGCATGCACCTGGAAAATAGAATGTTGAGTGAAATAAACCAGATACACAAGCTTACATACCATATGGTATCTCTTATTTGAATGAGTCAAAGTACAAACAAAGAAAATGATAAAGGAGGGATAGAAAAGGATATGGCGATGGATGTCTTGCAACAGGGAAATGGTCCAAGGGAACAAGAGTGAGGAGTGAGGAAGAAGGAAAGGGGAAATCAAAGGAATAAAGATGTGCTATGTACAGGAACCCCATAGCCCCAATTAATGTAAACACTATGTGTCATAACATGGGCTAAAACAAATAATACCAATAAGTACGAAAAAGAGGATAGGGGAACAGTGGGAGGTGGGGAGGTGGAGGGAAGGAGTAGGAGATTAAAAAAAAACAAGCTGTAATATGGACATGTAACCACTCCCCAAGATGATTGTAAATTGCATGAATTGCAAATATGTACTAATATAATAAAAACAATTTGCCAGGCATGGTGGCTTACACCTGTAATCCCAGTATTCATGAGGCTGAGGCAGGAGGATTGCCTCAAGTTTGAGGCTAACTTGGACTACATAGTGAGTTCAAGGCCAGCCAGGACTACCTATTGAGACCTTGTCTCAAAAAAGGAAAAAAAAAAACCAATAAAAACATTAAAAATTAAAAAAAAATAAATTGCTAGCTGTGGGAAGGTCCATTCCATGTCTATACTCATTTCACAGAGGGATATTGTGAGAGTTTTGCCTGGAGTGAAAGTGGGGCCTTGTAAATACTTGAAATGGACCCCACCTGGGATGATTTGATTTCTTAACTTCCCACCAGGGAGGTGCAAATGGAATCCTTAATGATTTTTGTAAGTTGTGAGGAGTCCCAAACAGCAGGAAGAACACCATGATTTACTCCTAAATGTACAGACGCAGCATGTGAACAGCTTTCACCAACATCTTTCTATTCTTTCTGTAGTAACTCTGCCAGGTTCTCATATAGGGGAGCCAATATCGCACATAATGACAACTCTACAGGGTCATTTAATTTCACATGAAGTTTTTAGTTTATAGAATCAAGACCAACACAATCTGTTAATTTGACAGTCACCCCGGGAGTACCTAGAATCTCACCTTGACTTTGACGCATACTCCAGAATAAGAAACCTAAATACAATTCTAGTTCATGACATTAAACAGGCAGCTGTCTCGCTGATTTCCAGGTTTCCACCGACAAAGCTTAAATCAACTATATGCATAAAGGGGCAGTCGTTTGCATCTTTTGACTCCAAAACATATTGGTTACATAAATATTAACATGTGAAACTTTGGCTATATCTAACGTTTTAGATATAGCCAAAACCAAAATTATTACATAAAACCTGCTTACTTTCAGCAAATGTTTGCTCACGCATGTTGATAAATATTAAATGGTCAATGCTGTCCAAAAGAAGTCTGCACTGACAGTGGCCGAATAAGTGGTCCACATTTCCTGAGGATCCCAGCCCCCTCCCTGGAGGGCCAAACCTGTGGTTTCCATGCAAATCTATTGCCTCTCACTCTGGACCTGGAAAGGGAATTTCCTTTTGTTTTGAAGATTATAAATCAGTCTCTACATACGGACCTCTGAGATAAATGCTACAAAATCCCTGGGAATTATATGAAGAGGTACAAAGAAGGTACTCTCTGCTTTTCAACAGGCAAAAGTCTGAATTTCTGCAAGAGTTCACTAGCAGATACTAAAGGAATCCTGGACTAACACCCCTATTTAGTTTATCCCATTAGCTCAAAAAATTTAAAACATTTCCTTTGATTTTCTGAGATATGAAAGATGAAACTTCATTTTTGTGATAGAGAGTAATATGGTCTTAGCAGAAAAACAATAAAGGGTTTGATGAGAACAAAGACTCAAAAAAGTGTACATGCCAGGGAGTCTCATCATGTACTTGAAACTGATGATTACTTGGCTCATAAAAGGAAACTGAATTATCTAAATGTGCCAGAGAGCAATAAACGATCAGTCATTTCTTTCAAAGGTGCTTAGCCCAACTAGTTTATTATAATTTATTTATTTTGAAAACCAGCACTCTAGCTTTTCCTTGTTTAAAATGAGGGAAAAAAAAAGAACGAAGGAGCGGAGAGGAGGGATTGCTGGGTAGAGGGAGTGAGTGATGAGAAAGCTGCTGTATAAATTGAGAAAGCAACAGAACTTGGGGTGAGTACTATTACGGCTACATTAAACACACTCATTATGTCCTGAGCCACCACTTTGAAATGCATTACTCTTGACAAATAGTATTCCTTCCAGATCCATTAAAGTTAACATCCCAATAAAGGAGTTTTGAATTATACGAAGTGAGTATTTTGTCAGAGGAAGGTCATGTGTTGAGATTAGAAAATTATCTTCCCACCTACTGATATTGCTATGCACAGTTAGGAAAGTGTTATGAGAGAATAGTTAGTCTGGTCGTTTGGCTTGGCTCCCCCGAGTCCTTGTGGTTTCCCCACATTAACTTTTAAGTACACTTACGGGGTGAGTTAAGGACAGTCTGGAGAGGATTATTCATTTCTGTGTTTTATTAGCCACTTTGGCCATGCGTGGTGGGTAGGTTCATTGGCCAGTTTGACAGCTGTAGGGCAGACAAGCATCATTTCTAGAACTACTAAGGTTGTTCCCTCCTCAGTAACTGTGCCGCAAGTAGTTCTTCTGCAGGGAGGGGGGTATCTCTATTCACCTTCAAGGAAGTGCAAATATTTTGCTATAGGTGTAAGCAGAAAGAAAACATGAAATAATAGAAGGGAAAGCAAGATTGACTACATAGTCCAACAGTACTCTGTGGCCGGAAACTAACAACCATTATCCCTTAAAGGTGGCACCAGACCTTACTGACTAGCATTAGAAGTTCTGGCAATCTCTGCGACGGTTAATTGCTCTTGTTCAGTTCCCTAAATCTTTGCTTTTCCAAATATATGACATATCATCTATGAGGAGATATTTTTCTCTGCAGTCACAGGCCTGAGAGTTTGATGGACTTCCTCCACAATGATTTTCCACAAAGGACCTTGTCACTTAATACACCGTACAGAAAATAGTATAATTCATGCATAGGGACAAAACCAGAAATATGGAAGCAAGGAAAGAAGGACGGAAGTAGAAATAACAAAGGACAATATAATACAGCTCCTCCTTCCATGAGTGTGAATATAGCCTTGAGTAATTTTATAATTTTATAATCGCTTCTTGCAAAATTAAATGGAGAGATATACCTTCCAAATGATGATGGCTATTAGCTCTTAGGAGAATTGCTGAATCACAATTTACAACTTTTATGCTATTTACCCTCTATTGTTTTCTATCTGAAAAATTATTAAAAACATGGAAACATCAGAACTATGTATTGAGAATAAAATATGTGCAGGGCACTGTGCTAGACTCCACAGGACTCTGCAGGAAAAATGAGAACAGTGACCCTTGCGCTTGAGGAGGTTGCTTTCTAATAAGACAGACAAATTGCCCCTGCCTTATAGCAAAGCAATGAAACCGAGGAAGGGGCTATCATTCGCTTCAAAGACAGGAGAAGCCCTGTGTGCTCGAAGCCATAAGCAGAGACTTCCGGCTCTGGAGAGATGGCAGGATTCTGACTGAGGAAGACAGGTGGGGAGGACATTCGAGGCAGAGGGAGAACTGGAATAATGTACAGAGCTGAGCTAAACGGGGGGACTGCTTGAGAAACACCAATATCCAGACTGGATACACTAAAACTTAGTGTAAGTATACTGGGACAGAAGTAGGCTTTCAGGTTTAGCGATATTATTTGGTACTTATCTAAAATTCAAATTGAACTGAGTGTCATGTATTTCACCTGGTAACCCACAGGAGCCCCTTGGACTCTAAGCTGAAAGCATTTACTTCAGTGGCACTTTGAGATAAGCGTACATCAGTGTGATCACATTTGCATTCTGGAAATATTTTGCAGGTAGTATGGTTGGACTGGGCCAAGAACAGGAGGTGACATAAGTCATTACAGTATATACTGCTGCGTAGTGCACATGAGTAAGATGTGCCTCTTCCCTGTAGGTCACCACCCCAGATTGCGCATTTCATGGGCTGGGCTTCTGCTTCCAACCCCTCCAGGCCAGATGTCACAGTCTGAGAGATGACCCTGGGCAGACAGGTCTCCATTAGGGCAGCCCAAGGGAAAGTTAGCAAGGGTCACAGCACTGGGGAGGGCAGAGCAAATGAAAAAAAAAAAAAAGACACTGAGAATACTGAGCACATTTTAGAGAGAAGGCTATAAAGATTCAGATACCTGAGAAGTACAGTTCCTCAAGACTTTTCTCAGAGACTCTGTGTGGTCAAAATAAATTTGACTGCAACATCCAGACGCTATTGACTTGTCACTGTGTCGAGATTTGCACTGGCAGCGCAGGTGCAACGGCTGGTAAAACTGCTAGTGTCTCAGCAAGACCCAAAGCAGCAGCCCAAAACACACTGATCGTCACTGTGTTTTTGCCCTCCCCACACTCACAGCAAAAGGGAAATGCAGTAAAAACTCACTAGTTTCATTGAAGAGTAGCACGTTCAATGAACGTGCATCTTGTTAACTCTCTAGGTGTTGAAAGGAGAAATGCGCGCAAAGTGCTCTGCATAGCGAGGTGGAAAGGTGAAGGAAAAGCACTCGGGCACTGGAGCTGTGAGCTGAACTGGACACTTTTAAAAATGGAACACCATGGAGGACAAACCGATCATTCTGATTTTAGTATTTGGCAAACATGTTCTTAAAACCAAGCGAAGTCAGCCTATTACTTCAAGTAAAATAACTAATGATGTTGCTTACCAACTATATGATTTGAGCTTTCAAGCCAACACTAGAATTTTACCAAACCTATGTACATCACTTATGAACCTCCTCTTAAATTTCCCTGATGAGTAATTAAGGGTGATATTAATTAATGTGTTTTTGATGTTGCATAATGAATGATGAAAACCTTTGGGAGATCGGGGTCTAACTCAGTAAATCGGTATTTCCCAAATAACCTGTGCAGTGGGTAAAAAATTTCTCTGTTCGAAGTATAAAATACACTAGTGGATTTCAATGTAGCAGAATAGAAAAAATTTGTTGATGTGGTTTCAGATTTCACACTGCAACTAACCTTTGGGAAATTACTGCTTTTTGAATTTGGGTGTGATTCAGTATCTCAAACTAGTAGTTATGTTTCCAAGACAAAATTATCTGGAATGATCCAAAACACTAGTCATTTAAAAATACTAGTCATTTTTCAACCACATACTTGATAAAGTCAGATTTTTCCTTATATTTCAACCAAAACCTATTACAATAGACTGAAGAAGCAGAGATATGATCTAGTTGCCTAAATGTAAGACCTGGAACTATGAAACTATTGGAAGAATATATAGGGAACAGTTCAAGACATTGGTATAGGCAATAATTTTCTGATAACACCCCACAGAACACAGGAAATTAAAATAGATAAAAATGATATCAAACTAGGAAGCATCTGCATGTCAAAGGAAACAATCAGCAGAGAAAATAGACAACTTACAGAATGGTAAAACATATTTTGCAAACTAATCACCTGATAAAGGATCACTATCCATAATATATAAAAAAGCTTAAAAACTAACTGAATAAAACCCCCAAATTATCTGATTTAAAAACAAGCAAATGATATGAATAGATACTTCCAAAAAGAAAAAATCCAAATGGCCAACAAGTTTATGAATAAAAAATGCTCAACTTCATTAACCTTTAGGGAAATACAGATCAAAACCACAATTAGCTATCACTCCACCCCAGGTAGAATGGTCACCACGAAAAAGACAAACAAATGCTGGCAAGGATACGAATTTTCATATACCTTTGTTGGGAACATACATCAGTAAAATCTTTATGGAGAAAGAAAATGTGGTATATATACATGATAGAATATTATTCAGCCATAAAGGAGAATGAAATCATGTTATTTGTAGGAAAATAAATGGAACTAGAGACCATTATGTGAAGTGAAATGTCAGGCCCAAAAAGAGAAATTCTGTATATTTCCTCTTCTCTTCTATGTTCACATTAAAGTAAGTCAATCAGAATTACAATAGTGATTACTAGAGGCTGGAGAAGTTAGAGGGGAGAAAGGATGGGGGGCCTGGATAATGGGTACTCAAACACAGAAGTAATAAATTCTTGTATTCTACAGGAGAGTGGGGGCCGTAGTTCACAATAATCTGCTCTATTTTTCATGAGTAACTACAAGAGTGGCGCTTGAAGGCTCCAAACAAAAAGTAATAATAAGGAGATGGAAATGTTAATTGCACTGATTTGATCAGAATATTACACTTCACTTCCAGGAGTTGAGTGGCGTCCCATTCGGAAGGGTGAGCAAGCAGAGTGCAGAGAATCTTTGGAAACCTTGGACTAGTCTCCTAGGACTACTACTCTTCTCTTGATTTAACAAAGTGGGGGCACTTCTGAATTGTATATTATTTTACATACATGGGTACAGAAATTTCCTAACTCCCAGGGATGGGATGTAGACGCAAGAGCACAGAATTTGGGGAGTGACTTAAATGTAACCTTTCTGTGGTCACCTTTCACTTCAACCTGCCACGGAACTGGCTCTCATAGCTGTTACTCTCACAGAGTAGGAGCAGCGCAGTCAACTGGAGGACTCTGAAAATCACATTCGCGAACCTTTAGAGACTGACTGCCTTTCTCATCCTGGCTCCGGGCTAGACACCCGCCCTCTGTCTCCCTTGTGGCTCTCCGCTGCTGCACCGTAGTTAGTACTAAGGTAGGGACAAGATGCTTTGGTGTAAAGACACAGTCAAAATAATTTAATTACTCATTCAGATGGTATTTTTTCCTTGAAGATATTCAAGCCTCAAATGCTTGCAGAGTGAAGCTTTTAAAAAGGGAAAGAGGTGAACAAATTATTAATATTAATAATTTATGTCTTTCAAATTATCTTTTGAAGCATGCATATAATTTGTCCACATTGACTTTGAAACCATCCTTTCTAGAATGAATTGTGTGATAATTACAAGGATTGCGAAGCACTTCTTATAATCTTCTCTTGAGATAGATCATTACAGGTAAAAGAGCAAAATCAGACAAAATGAGGCAGCTCCGTCCTGAGCCCACCAGGAAGGCAAGTGGGACTTACCCTTGGGCTCTCGTTAAGTAGCGCATCGTGTCAGTGTTCAGCCTGGCACCTTCCACATTATAAGGGCTCAATAACTGCTAAGTGGGTCTGAGATAGTTTCCATAAATCGTGTGTGTGACAGTGGCATATAACATGCTAGACAGAGTAGATAATCATGTCTGTATGGTGACTTAACGAGGCCGGCAATGTCTCTCCACCCGAGATTGGCCGACTAAAATACTGCAGTACCTAAAATTCCACAGTGGTTGATTCTGATGTTGGGCTTTGAGCTATGCCCTGATTTCTAATCAGCACTCATGTTTCCAAATTCAAGCATCCATTCCACCCCTGAATTTATTATACAGCAGCAGTGTGGTGTGAATTAGAGGTCCTTGCTTCTATGATGTAAATGTTTGCCAGGCAAAGCTAAAAGGACTTGGGCAAGGGAGAGGGTGTTCCCGAAAGAGAAAAGGGAGAGCTTTTAAAGGTCGGGTCAGTTATAGTTCATAGTTCTACCCTCTTTCTTTACTCTCTTCCAGATGCAGATCAGTCAGTATAGCCTTCATCCCTCAAATCTAGGTTCCCAAGGAAAGAACACAATTACAATTTGCACTTTAAGCTGGCGAGATACTTTAAAGTGTATCTCTAAGTACATACTCAACCAACACTCTGTTTTCCTCACTGTGTTTCCCTCATTTTTCTTTACTTCCCCTGGCCTTCCTCCCATAGCAGCACTTTACAAGGTGCGGAAAGATTTGTTTACCCAGGGACACTCTGGCAGGAACAGCTCTTCGGTCAATCCAGAATGAAACCCATGAGAGCATCACCATCAACATAGCTGGGAAGTAGGTCTGCAGCATGAAGAAGAAGATATGCCTCCGCAGCACAAAGTTGATGAAAAGCCTATAGTACCAACCTATAAGAAAGAGCCAAAGTTTTCATTAGGATAGATTCTTCACAGAAGCAAGACTCAGCAAAACAACCCAGTTATTCAGTCACTAAAGTCTTAGGGGACATGGGACTTGACACACTCAAGTCTGTTTATCCAGCCTTAGGTGGGACTTGGGCCTGGTACTCTACCACTGTTAGTTCAACAACCTGAAGTACAGCCTGCTTAATTATCTAACTTAAAGGTCCCCTTAACTTCCATACCTGCGGCTCATGGATGAATGGTAATTATACTGTGTGGGTGGTCTTTGAAGACCTTTCTCCAAGATACGTTGTTGTTGTGCTATTTCTGCAAGAAGGGAAGTCTTCAATACATGACCAAAGACTACATATAACGTCCAATAAACTATTTATTAGACATATAACAAATGGAGTGAAACAATTTTTTCAAAAAGAAAAGGTTCATAGAAGGCAATACTAAATTATTGGACAGCCAGGGACTCAAAGAAGAGGAGTCTCATGTCTAGTGCACACATTTCTAATTGATACTATTTTGCCTTATTCCATGATAATTGCAATGCCACTCTTATTAAATCTATGCTACAGTAAGTAATGAGAAATAAATGGAAATAAAAGCACACATTTATGAATAAATTCTAAGATTAGTTTTTCTATAAGTGCGTTTTATTTTGAAATAAAATTTTTTTTTATTTTTACCAAGAACATGTATTGGTACATTGTATACATAATGATCATAATCAACATATTAATTTTGTACCTGTACATGATACATCTTGGTGAAATAAAATTATTTAAAACACAGAGATTGGCTGGGGATTTAGCTCAGTGGTTAGAGTGCTTGCCTTGCAAGCAGAAGGCCCTGAGTTCAATTCTCGGCACCAAATAAATAAATAAAACACTGAGATTATACACTAAAAATTATAAAACAAAGTCATAGGTATTGTAAATTTAGAGAACTCCTCTAGTAGCTTTGGTACTAATTTCTTAGGAAACCCAAACCGTGCAAGTCCTGACCCACAAAAGAGACCCTGGCCCCTAGCTGCACCCCCAAACCAGCTGTGCCTTCTGGCTCCCTCAAGTCATTTCGGACCTGGCTGGGAGGCCATGCTGCTCCCTAAGGAAAGCCCATTCTGCGAGTAATAAATCTCTTTGTAGCACTTTGTTTCGTGTATTGCATCATCAATTTTGACATCTGAACCAACTTTTGGATGTGTGCGGGGTCCATCTCCCTCCATTGGGCTGCCGCAGAGTAAAAAGAAGGGGACTTGAAGAAAGACAGAGCCAGGAGTGGTGGTGCATGCCTGTAATCTCAGGAGGATCACACAGAGTTCAAGGCCAGCCTAAACTACATAGTGAACATTGTCTCAAAAAAAAACAAAACAAAAGAAAGAGAGAGAGAGAAAAAAAAAGATTATGAATATTAAAAAATTAAAGTAAAGAAAGAGAGAAAAGGGCTGGAGAAATGGGATCCAGGAAAAAGGAGATGGGGGCAGTAAGTGGAGAGTTAGTCCCAAGACAAGATTCAAGGTTTTTATACCTACAGACTGTCACTTCAGTGGCCTTCTCATACAAAGGCTCGAGACTGTATTAAAAAGGATTAAGATGATAATGCTGATGAAAATGGTGATGATGATAGATTTTAACTTTCACAATAACAAATACTATTAATATTTGTTGAGCATTTTAAGTATTATACATTGTTTAATTATATTAACTCATGTATCCTTACAACCCCACGAGGTAAAGTATTGTGAAACCATTTAAAGATGAGGCTATTGAGGGTTAGAGACAGTGAGCAAACTGTCTTAGGTCTGTCGTTAAGTGATATGACTGGGTTTGAATTCAGGCAGTCTCTTCCCAGGACGTACACCTTTAGCTAATACATTGTCCTATGACAATGAATAAGTATTCAATACATCCCTCGGGGGTAAGAGTGATTTCTTTTTCCTTTGTAAATCTATACAAATCTATCTTTCGTTTGTGTGACTTTGAGGTGCTCTGAGAAGGATGAGGGGCAGGAGCTCTCCTCTACTTGTTGATATTACTAGCTAGCGATAGGTTTTGGCAATGGTATTATTGAAGGCAAAGCCAAGAACAAAAGTTCAGCTAGAACATGGAAACTAAGGTTCTGTAACTATATTTCTTGCTCTTAAAACTAGAACTAGATACATAGATTTTCTGTATAGATGGCTTGAGGATGCTGGTTATAGTTGGTAGTTGTAATGATAGTAATGAAGAAAAATATAAAAAACAGTTTTTGACCAGCAAGTATATCTAAACAGGATACTAATCTGAGAAAGACAGTCAAATTTGACTCTCAGGAGACTGTGTTTGAAAATTCATGGATAATGCCAGGCAGAGTTATCACACACCTGTGAACTGAACTAAGTTTTAAATAGGATATTTCCAGAACCTAGGGAATAGTTAAATAAACCCAGATACAATTATCTGCTTGATATTTGAACATGACTTCCAAAATCCTTTACTCTTGCATTTTTTTCTACTCTTAGGGCCCACTGTAATTCTTATCATCACAAATGTATACACTTTAATAAATTTAAAAATACAAAGTGTGAAGTAAAATTGAAAATCTCCCAAATCTATACATACCCACCTCTCAGAGGTATCTTTTGTTAATATTTGTAGACTTTTAAAACAGACAGACAGACACACACACACTTATACAATTATATACCTATATGTATAAATATTTTCTTCAATAACAAATATGGGATTATGTTATATATTCTTCTGTAAGTTGCTTTTTAAAAAAATTATGAATATCATGTACAGGTATGAAACAAACATGTTAAATGTGATCAATATATGGACAATGTACCAATACATACTCTTAGTTAAAAAAAAAAATATGACCAACTCTCTGCCTCATGCTACATAGATAGACTGGTACATTTGACCTAATTGTAGTCTTTTCTGTTTTACTTGGAAACCAAATTTTATTTCTTAAAAATGTAACTACACTTGAACGTTAAGAATTCGTAATTCATTTTGAAATCTTTAAAAGCATCTTGTGAGCAATAAGATTTTCAGTGCAAGTATTTGGTCTGACTTTTTACAGTTTCTGAAATATGATGAGAAGATAAAAATCAGCTAATGTTGCGTCTCCGCAGTAGGGCTTGAGGACACTGACAAGCACAGATAAAAAGACCTTGGCCCTAGTAGGACGATTTAGGAATGAAGTTAGAATTTGGAAGCGAAATTTCACCTCTTTTTTTTTTTTAAAGAAAACACACAAATATATCTTCATGAGTACCTGTGCTTCAAAATCTGAAGAACTATCATTGCTATATTGTATGTTTATACATGCTGCACAGGAAATGGTACTCTTGGGTGTTGATGCTTCATACGTATCATTTTATATAACTATTAAACATTGCAAAGTTCTGTTCATAATTTATCAGATGTCAAAGTTACTGTATTATAGAAATAGTAATATAAACTTATAAATCATTCTTCATATGTATAATTGTTCATTGTATGTATTCCTTTATTTATGTTTTGATTTAATTTAATGTAGTACTAAAAATATTAAAAGTTCTGGTAAACTATATATCTATATTTATTTTTATATAACAAGAAAGAAAATACGAAGAAGAAAATAATATAATGATAGAATTTATCTCTATGAGATAGGTTTAACAAGGCCTTTTTTCTTTGTACTTTTCTGAGTTCTTTTCAAATTAGCTGCCATTTATTCATTTATTCAAGATAGCTTTGAGCAATTTCAATGAACCAAGGATATATCAGTGATCAAAACACATAAATGTGTGTTACTTACATATCCAAAAGGCAATAAACATGATTAAACTTAATTACATCATTTGCTAAACCTTAAGCAATGTAGACAAATACTGGGATGAAATAGAATGTTTCTTCCGGATCTTAACTGCCAAAGAGCTATGGGCCCCAGAAAGTCAATTAGCTCCTCTGAGACGTAAATCTTGGTTTCACTTTTAAAGATGGAGGCTTGTAGAAAGCTTGGTAACTCAGTCTGCAAACAGCGGGGAACCCCGGAGAAGCAACACCGCCATCAAAACTGAGCGGGCCGAAGGATCTGGTCAGGACAGCTCTGAATCTCAGGACTGCCATGGGCCCAATTTCTGGCCTGAACATGCTTCACTGAGTCATAAATGGTGTTTTTATCTGCCTTAAATGATGCTGAATACTAGTAACTGGCACCATGATGGATCGATGATGGGGGTGGAGAGTGGTGGAGGACTGAGGTGGAAGGAGCTGCTAATTTTAGCTAAAGAGATCAAATATAACTTTAAAACGCCTTAGATAAATGTCACAAAATAAAAATATACTTATTGCAATAAATAGTATACAGTAAAGACTTCATTTTGAGTGAATTTTCTATTTGAAGCACTGATGTTTCTATTGATTGATTCATTCGGCTGATTTTTTTTTTTTTTTTTGAGCATCTCTCTTGTGTCAGGCACTTGAGAACTGGGGAGAAATTGGTCAACAAGGTGGGCAAATTCCCTGTCTTCTTTCTAAGGAGAAACTCAGGCAACAAAGTACTCTAATACTTCAGATTTGGGGAAGTCATAAGTGCTTGAAAGACAAAAATGGGTAAGGTGAAGGAGGAGGCTTATTTTAGACAAGAAAAAGCCCTATTTGAAGAGATACTTGGACAAACTTCTGAGTGAAGGAGGGAGCTGGTCATGAGAAGATGGGTGGGGGAAGCATTCTGGGTAGAGGGAAGAGAAGGCCAAAGTACAGCCGGTGGATGAAATGAGTTGGGTGTGTTTGAGGACAAGTAACAATGCAAGTAGAGGAGAAGAGGATGGAGGGAAGGGGTACTTGGTGAATTCCAAGCAGTAAGCAGGAAGTAGACCATGTTCAGAAGCTTGAATTTGGTTGTGGGTGCAATGGCAAAAAGCTGAAGAGTTTTAAGCAGGACAAACTATGATCTTTATGATTCAAAAGATCACTCGGTGCTGTACTGTAAGTAGACTAGAGGGACCAAGAAGGGAAACAAGGCATCCAGTTAGCAATATCTGCACGAAGAGGAAAGAGGGAATATATTGAAATGTGGAGGCAGCTGTCTGCTTTGCAAACAGTAGGGGCTGAGTAAACACTGATGAATTGTCCACACAAAAGGCTGTACCTGTGCTGCTGTAGAAAGCTAATCCACTGGATGTACTGAACTCCTCGATGAAGAATTGAGAAAGGGAAATGTGCTCTTCAGTATTTAAGGATTTGTTCCCATGTTTCCAGTATAGCATTAGATCCTCCTCATTGTAAGCATCTAAAACAAGACAATAGCATTCCTGTAATTACGGCAAGCTCTTCTAAATTCTGTGAGATTTATAACTAGTACATTCCTGTATCTCCAGGGCCCAGTCCAATGACACATAGTTATTTGGTGCCAAAAATTTTTGCCAAAAGACTGATCATACCCACACTTTCAAAAAGGAAAAAGAATCTCTAAAAATTAGACCCTCATGACTGATACAGTGTGGGACTTAAGCCCACGTGTTGTGTGAAAACTTCCCAAAGGAGCCTCTCCCCTGACTGAGTGTGCACTCTCTCGGCATCCAGCCAGGCCTCAGAGTGCAGCCACAGCGTTGGTTCACAGTCCCAGGCTGACTTTAGGTCCTACAAGAGGTGCATTCTGTACCTCTACTGGATGAAATTCCACAATGAGTCCAGCATAACACCTATTTTCTTCTAAAATCAAAATTTCTAATGGAATTGTGGAGGAACATGTGTGGAGAAAATGTCCATTGAGAATTTCAGCATTTTGGCCAAATTATAAAATAAATTGCGGTCATCTTGTAAGACATCTAATAAAAAACAGCTGATGGGTCAAAGGAATTGGCAGGGAGCTGGCACAGATGCCCTTGCTTACGGGGTCTCTGCCTAGAGCTGAGCTTTTCTTGGGAAGCCATGTACACTTCATGTTGGATTGTGACTCATCTGAGAACATGAATTCCAGAGCTATCCAAATGTGGAAAGTCTGGGTCAGATCTACATAATAACATTAGAAGAATACACCATTTTAGGGAGCTTTTCCTTCATAACCATTTTAGGGAAACTGCAGAATACGTACTTATGTAAGCATTTTCCCCCTGAAACTTATCTGAGAGAAAACTGCCATTATCCTCAATAAAAGTAAAACAAACAAAATGAAGCAAGACAAAACAAAACAAAACAAGACAGAACAAAGCACACCATAAATGTTTGGAAAAATATATCAAGATTCTTAAACACTTGCTAAGAGCATGTTTGTTTCTTGGCAAGTATGTGATGGTGCGTTCGGATGACGGGTACTCACTCCATCAGGCAGTGAGACTTACAGCTTTCCAGTTCCAGAGAACAATTTTGGGTGTCAAGAGGAAACCTGCTGAAATCCATAAAGCACATGGCCGAAACTGTTATCCTATAAAAGGAATGAGAAAAAGAAAATTGCAGATCATTTAACCATATGGTCTAATTAGCAACATCGAAGCTTCTTTATTGTTTGTCTGTTTGCCTTTCGAGAATAACGCAAAACAGGTGTTACTGTCTTCTGTCCAAATAATGCATAATATGAGGAAACAAGCCAGGCGGGATGGGTGACTTGCTTAAGACACAGGTTAATGAGTGAATTCCAGCAACCATTCCCACTTTCGATCTCACCATTTTGTGGTGGGTCCCCTCTTTATTTTCTGGCTCTGGTGTACATTTCAGAATGAGATGGTTTTAAACGGATTTAAATATTTTCTGCTTTTGGGAAGACGCAAACTTTAATAACCTCTAACAATAAAGGGTTGAGATTGTGGTAAATGCGTCTATAGGTAAAAGTTTCCTTCATAAAGCAAGTTTACTTGAGGAAATTCTCTTTCTGGTAGTGAGGAAAAAAGCCCAGAGCATGTTAATGACAGATCTATGTGCACAATGAGTAATTCAGGTGTTGCTACTAAGTCAAAAGGTTTGCATACTGATGAGGCTTATTTTTTTTTTCCAAATTTTATATTCTAGATTTTCCTGGCTTCAAGCAGAGGCTGTTGTATTATGATCTTGCCTCAAAGTAGAAACTTTTGTACCAAAATTGCAGATCAGAGATTCATAAAGAGCCCCCAAGCAAGTCTGCAAAAACAGGCAACAGATGCTCCTACCCACAGTGCTGAGTTAATCAGAAAAGTAGAACCATTTTAACTTCTGTTGTCTGAGTTCTACCATCAATAGGTGCACACCAAAATGCCAAGCTGGGAAAGTATCTGGATGACTTTGTAAACAAAACATTTGTGCTGTTGTATTACTAGTGTGTGAAAGCTGGAAGCGACCTCTGAGGAAAAGTCCATCTTTTTCATATTACACATGAAAACTAACAACTGTATTAGTGCGCTCTGGGACACAATACCTGACACCCACAACTTAACGGAGGAGAGGTTCAATTTGGCTTATGGTTCTTGGGGATTAAGTCTATGATCGGTTGGCTCCAAGGCAGAAACCTCATGGTAGAAGGATGCAGTGGAGCAAAGATGCTTAGTTCTTGGCAGCTGAGAAGCGGAGCATGGGAACAGAGCCAGGGAGGAAGGAGCCAGGGACCATAGGTAGTACCCAAGGTCACACTTCTATGACACACCCAGAAGTGTGCTTTACTAATCCCCTAGGTGGCTCCCAAGCCCATCAAGCTGACAATTAAGCTGAATGGTCACAAGGACCAAGGAGGTTAGGTGGCTAGGAGGTATCAGAACCAAGTGTAGAACCAGACACTTGATTCTGGCTTAGACTTGCTCTGTTCTTGGATAGAAGAGTTGTGCTAGCAATAATTTTGAGTCCTCCTAAATTTTGGGATCTCCAAGACCACCCTCAACTTCCACGACTCACTAGAAAGTCTCACAAAGCTTAGCAAAGCTGTTGTACTCATGATTACCTTTATTATAACTAACAGGTTAAAATTAAAAATGGGAAAAAGGCACAGGGAAGGGTCAATGAGAGACCAGGAATAAGTTTCTCATTGTCCTTTTCCAGCGGAATTTTGTGGACAGTGCTTCATTCTAGAGTACTAGAAAACTAGAATGAACTCTACAACATTCTAGAGAATGTGCCCAGAGCACTGTGAACTAAAGAAGACTAGGTATCCAAAATTTTAACTGAGAGTGGACTGTGTAGTCATGACTGATTACCTGTGTGGCAGACCTTAGTTTCCAGCCCCTTCCAAGGGTCAAGTTTAAACCACATGGCTCAAGCCCTCACCAGGAACTACACTGTGAGCGCTAACCATCTGGCATGGCCCATGGATTCCAGGTAAGCAAAAACCCTTACCAAGTGGGCCAGTCCAAGCAACCAGAGCTTCCCTCTTGAGAGACTGGCGAGGGCTAAATCTTTTTTTAGCATGTGTAAGGCAAGAAAAATCCACCAAGTTTACCCTTTACCATTCATCCCTTCAACAAACAAAATTTAAAACAGTTGATTCCTTGGCCAGATATTGCTGTTCTACTTTCAATTCCTAGTGAATCTTGACTTCTGTACATATGAGTCCTGTGTTACCCCTGATTTTAAAGTCCTGTTGAAATCAGTACTTTCAATTAATTGCATTTAGAAAAATATTGACAGCCTTTATAAAACGGCTGGCAACAGTTCCTTTGTAGGTTTTTTGGTTTTTTTTTTTTTTTGATTCTGAGGTTTGAACCCAGGGCCTTCAAGTTGAGCTACATTTCCAGCCATTTTAATTTTTTTTTCAAATTTTTGAGATAGGGTCTCACTAATGTATGAGATATCTTTAATGAGCAAAAGGAATATGTATCAGTTTTTTATTGTCAATGTAACAAATTACCACAAAACTGGGATTCAATACAAGAGAAATTTATCCTTTCACAGTTCTGAAGGCCAGAAGTTTAAAGTATCACTGGGCCAGAATTAAGGTATCAGAAAGGCCCTGCTCCCTTAGGAGTTATCAAGGGAAATCCATTCACCTTTCGACTTTTAGTAGCTGTTAGTATTCTTTGGCTTCTAGTCACATTGCTTCCTGCACTTCTGTGTATATAAACTTTTCCTCTGCCTTCATATTATAAGGATTATTATGACTGCACACAGGTCCCCTGGCCCCAGATAATTCAGGATAATCTCCTCATTTAAGATCTCTAATCACACCTGCAAGAATCCTTTTTAGGGTAACTTCCACTGGCCCCATGGATAAAGATATGGATATCTTTGGGGGTATTATATTTTTCACCCTACTACAGAATCTTTCTGAGATTCTTGGGACATTTAAAATAGCTTGCTTGCATTTACCAGACATTTTTAGAATATCTATTATAGGCCGTTCAGTATTCACAGGATTCATTTGGGTACAAGAAAATATGGAACAGGGGCTGGGGATTTAGCTCAGTGATTAGAATGCTTGCCTTGCAAGCACAAGGGCCTGAGTTCGATCCCCGGCACCACACACACACAAAAAAAATATGGAACAATACAGACAGAGTGCTCTTTTAAATAAAAAATAGAAAAAAGAAAAAGGAAGTGACGAAATTAGTGCTAGCTTGGATAATGACTATGGTTTCCCATGAAAATTAAAGGTGAGAGTTAAGGTAATTACAGCTAATACAAGATTCCCAGTTGGCTGCATGGGGTGGTTGGTGGTGAGGAGAAACAGGTTCGCATACCTGTAAAATTAGGTGCCACAGTTTTAAGAATTTTCACAATTCAGCCCCACTCTATTTGTCCCACCAGCATACCCCCAGAGTATAGTCAGAATTGGAAACCATTCTTTAAAATGTGGGTGTTAGAACCAGGAAAATCCCATCTTCTGCTTGCTTCTCAATCTTCAGCATTATTAACAGATAGCAACGTTGTGAGTTTAGTCTGCGGTGAGGCCCATCAGCTTTGGTATGGACGGCTGCAGGCCAAGGAAGCCAAAGGCAGTCGAGGGCCCTCCTCACCTGAGACTGAAGAGGACATTTCCATCGGGACGAACGCGCAGCATGATGTTCCCCATAGTTGTATCATGGATGAAGGATCTTTTAGAATGCACAAAAAAGATATCTGGAACCCAGATCTTTTCAATTAATCTGTGATCAAAGGTCATGCTTTTGTTTGTTGTGCTGGGAAAGGAGAGCCTCTCATCTTTCCAGTAATGCCTGAGATAAAAAGTCATTGTAAAATCCTGGGCAGAAAGAGAAAAGAGCAACCAAAGTCAGCAGGAACGGGGTTCTGGACACCACTTCGCCGTTAGAACCCACCTGACTGTCACAGGTATTAATGACTTGCAGGTGAATGAGACATACTGCATTTTCAGGTAAATTTAATGTGAAGCTAATGAGCTTAAATTCTGAGTTTTTCTTCACATGGGATCCAATTAAGGTCAGTAGTTTCTAGGAGTTCCAGAATATTCAAGTGGGAAAAAGAACAGTCAGGACATCAATAGACACCATTTCTTTGTAAGCTTTCTAGTAAATTACCCGAAGCCTAGTAAGCTTGCTGGTAAAGCACCTGTAAGCTTTCTAGTAAATCAGCTAGTAAATATGAAGAGGACATAAAACTTCAATATTTATCGTCTATTATTTTATGTAATTTCTTTTCTTATCCTAGGTAAATATTCACTCCCAGAGTTACTTTTATTCATAATTTTGTATGACTTTTATTAAAGTATGTCCCCCCAAATTGAATAAACTACAGTCCCAGATAAAAACCAGATATGTTATTTATTACAATTAGTGGGAAGCAAGTTGCCAGAGGTCCTGGAACAGACAGTGATCCTCCTCAGCTGGAGAGAGAGAGAGAGAGAGAGAGAGAGAGAAAAAAAAAAGCATAAAAGGCAGTCATCAAATTATAGTTTGCAAAAAAAAAAAAAAATCCCCTGTGACCTTTGTTAGGATGGTGCATGCCCTAGAAGCTAGTTCTCAGAGATTCTGATTCAGTACAGCTCAGGGATTTGAACTGTTCTGGGCATCCCAGTTGTAAGGCTATAAAGTTGAGAAGAAAAAAACTGTATTAGCATTATGTTAACAAAAAATTTAGTTAGTCAATAATTTTAGTTTTGTTTGGCTTTCAGATATTATGGTTAACATTTTAGTTATTTGAATAGAAAATCTCTTTGCTCGATCCAAATCACTGAATGCAGACAGTGAGAGTGTGTTTTACTTTTCACAATTGTTTACTTCTTACTGTCTCTTAGTTCCCAACAGAAATCCATTTTTTCTTGAAGCAATGCATATAATAAAACTTTGGCATTTATTATACAAACAGACTATGTCTCAGTAAAGTACAAATTACTCACCAACTAATTGTGAGCTGGTTTGTTTTTTCTAGGTTCAGAATAGAAGTACATTGTATTATTGCTCTGGATTAATCTGGGAGCATTAACCATGTGTAATTTTGGATTAGAGTAAGGGCAAATAAATAGAATGATTCATTCATTAAACATTACACAACTGTGCAGGGAATTGTGTGGGTCGCTGCATGCATGGCCTTAATAAGCATATATTTAGAATGAGTCGCTCAGTCTGATCTGACAGTCACTGGACAAACACTGAGCTGACTTGGTGCATGTCATGGTATATCATTGTCGCCGTTAGCTGGCACTGTCATGAGGGCCAGGCAGGCCAGCAGGCTGGGAATGGAGTGAGAAAAAATTTCAAGATATTGAAAGTGAATTCAGGGTGGGACAAGAAAGGATGTGAAGAAATCACAAAAGCGAACACTGGGGCTGGGCTGAGTGTCATTGATAATTAGAAAGAATTTTCAAATTGGGCACAATGAACTCAGACCAGTTTTATCTGACACCAGGTAGCAAAGTTAACCTTACTCTGAGAATAAAGATGATATCTAGTTTTAGGACCTGCAGAGACAGACAATGAGAATTTTGGATGCAGACTGGGTGGTTCAGAGATGACTTGGATATTATGCTAGAGAGGGGAAATAAATGCTTGTTTCTGCAGCATGACAGGGGTGAGGAAGTACTAGTAGTACAGCTGTCTTTGGGCTGGGAAGGGCCAAAACCTTCTACATCAGGCCCTTTTTAGTAATGAGTTTAATTGGTACTATTTCCCTTGGGAGAGTGGTGGCAAAAAGAAGAAAGTTTTACTTAACACCTACATTGAATTGAAATAAACATGGATTAGATAATGGTAAAATACTAGAACAACTATTAGCTGAAGAGTTTACAGTCAGATATAAGGTGTAATGAATCATAGATTTTTGTTTAGACATTTCTGGAATTTTTATGTGTCTTGAAATTTTCATCCAGTTAGTTTTTTAGAGGAATTACTATAAATAAAAATATTAAGTATACAGATGAAAAGATTTGGTTTTAGTAATTTGTATTTTTTAGGACCTGCTTCCTTAAGAGATCCCTGCTTAGTTTTCTCTGTCTTTTATACTTTTATCTTTTGTGGTACTTACTTATAAAAATATTATATTGAATCTAAATTTCTTGATGGCATTCTATGATAATAACCATATGTTATAGTTTATGTATCAAAAAGTTGTATTTCACAAAGTATGTAAAGCAACTTTTGAAAATTTCCTAAGAACACACATGTGACAGATTCCAGAAAAGGAAATGTAGTACAAGGATTAATTTACATAAAAATGTCCATTAAGTAAGCAGATCGGCTAAATAACAAATTAAATCTTTTCAGATGGAAAATAGAGTTTAAAAAACAAAGTAGTTTAACTTTTCTCTATTCATGGAAGAGCTGGTTTCACTCAAAGATATAGTTTCATTGGAAGACATGATCTCCCTTGTATGTGAAATCTAAAACAGTTGGTGTCGTAGAAGTTGTGAGTAGAATGGAGGCTACCAGATGCTGGGGAGAGTAGCTGGGAGTGAGGGAAGAAGAGAGGGAGGGGAAAAGTGGGTCTGTGGGTAATAAGTTATAATTAGACAGGAGCAAGAAGTTCTGGTGAGCTATTGGAGAGTTAGGTGGCTTTAGATAACGTTAATGTAATACACATTTCAAAAAGCTAGAAGAAAGGATTTTGAAAGTCTTCACCATAAAGAAATCATAAATGTTTAGTAGATGTTTGTCCTGAGTTGAATATTATACTATGTGCACATGTATTGAAACATCACATTTACCCTGTTAATACATACAACTTTTACATATCATTTAAGCAATTAGAAATCCCACACAACACCAATAAACAAAAATCCGGGCTGTCATATTTAAAACAGAAGAGGAAAGAGAATTTTAAAGTGCAAGAACCAGGTGAGTGACTTCAGTGTAACAAATAGGCTGAGTCTAAGAAACAGCAAAGCTTGGGATCGAGGGCCAATGAGAGGGCACCGACTCCACATAAAGGCATCAAAATTAACTAGTGTAATACTGTGGGTGTGTGGGTGGGGGAATGAACGAAAATGCGAACTATATCCAAAACATATCCAGAAGCTGCATCTTACTAAGTACCGGGGTACTTGTCAAAGCCCCGTCACTAACACTTGCATGTAACGGAAACAAAAGAAACACTGAAAGGTGAGGCTAGAAGAGAGAACAGAACTGGGAGAACAAAATTAAATGGGAAGAACGACTCAGATCTAAGGACATAGGGAAGAACAAGGAAGTAGGCACTGAAAATTTGAAACTGTAAATACACTCTTCATTTGATGCAGAAAAATAAACTAAAAGGAGTTAAACTCTGAGAACGCATTAACAAATCAGCAGGAGCGGGTAAAAAGAAATTACATATCCGAAAAGAAGTACGCAGTGCTTGTACAGAGATATTAGCCATAATATTAACTATTCTTTCTTAGAGTAAAATCCTGAAAAACCCTGGAAATTACTTAAATGAAAAATGGCTCTGGTAATTCTGCATATAGGGAAGGTGATTCTAAATTGGGAATAGAGAAAATGCAATGGAAAAGTTATGGCATAGCATACGAAAACTAAAAAAGCTAAAATGGTAAAACCAGATTAAGGGAAGAAAGAAAGTCATATAAAGCAAACATGTTAAACATCACAGGACACAGTGACAGAAAAAGGGTAAAAAGGAAAAAGGATAAAGAGAAGTGGCTAGTGTCAAGTTTTATGAACAGTGGTTGACTAATGATATTCCACAAAATACAGATATTTCACTGCAAAATAAAAAATAATGACAGTCTTTTCTAGAACCCTATAAAATATAAAGGAATCGACAAAATTTTCTTAAATTTTTAGTCTCACAAATGTAAAAAAAAGAAGACCTTTGTCTTCTACTACTGGCCCACAGATAAGCACGATTAACATCAATTGAAATAGCTGGAAGCAGTCTATGAAACTTGTTCCATATTCTACCATGTTATAGCTAAGAATTCCCAGCTACGATTTTACATTGCGCAAGTGTTATGTCCACCCTTCTTCCATGGTTGTTCCGGGTCTGTGTTATACAGATGCCTCTATCATGATGCTCTATAGTGTTTCACCACCGAAAAGCCATTAGAGGTAAAAAAAGGAGAGTTGGAAAGATAATTGTAAATAAAGGTTGAATATGAGAATAGAAGAGAGGGAGGCAAACACAATTCTACTAATAAGCAAAGTAGGAAAGATAAATAAGATACATAACTGAAACATTTATTAAATGCTAGTGATTTTGCCACTATTGTCTGTCTTTCCAGAAAAAGACCAATAATTCACAGAGGCACTTACCATGTCAACCTCTGAAATGCTGTCAATGCTTTCGACCTGGACGTCTATACCTACAGGCACTGGGGACCCTTCAGAAAGAAGAATGGATACTACACTGAGAAATTCATTACAAACATTTTGGAAATATTCAGAACAGAGAATAACCATTGTTTGTCGATTGGAAATGAATACTTTTCAAGTTTTTATGGAGAACTTTCTCCATTATCTTTTGAATCAGTTATTGTTAAGTCAATTATAATAATACAGGCACGTGCGTGAATCAACATATTCTTATAATCATTATTCATCTGGAAATATTTCAATATTTTCCTTCCATAAGATAGAAGTGCTGTCTCCAGTTTTATTTAAACGTTTGAGCTAGTAGTGATTTACAAAGGAACAAGGTTTTAAAAACATCTGAATATGTAGAATTATGCGTTTTATATGGTAATGGTCATATTACATAGTCAGGAAGTGTCATTTAGAATCCTTAACTCTGAGCAATGTTGAAACCTTTTCTCGCCCGTCCAAAAACCCAGCGTTTTTCACTTCACAGTGATTGGCAGAAGAGACGCCCCCAGATGACAGCGCAGTATTACACAGAGAAACCCCAGATGCAGAGGTGTCCCGTCACAGATCATTAGCGACCACAGCCTGCATTAGGAAGAAGCACGTATCCTCAGAAATATGTTTGATGAGAATATACTAAAGCCATAATTGGAGCAGTTTCATATAGCGAACCATCGAGATTTGTCTGCAGTTGAATTTCCCAGCATCATTCACGGGCCCGAGAAGCCTGAATAACAACAAAAGAGAACCTAGATTGTAAAGTTTCCCTTTTTAAATTAGCAATAGATTTCATTACTTTCTGTATGAGGGAAGTTGATGTTAATAATGACATCTAGTTTTGTGTGTGAAATTTGATGCATATAATTGTTAATTATATGCACTGTAAACTGAATGCATGTATGTATAATATCTTTATTTATACACATACTCTTCATGGTTTCTTCCCATAATAAGTTATTCTTAACTAAACCTTAATGTCTGTATAGTCTTGAGTTAGAAAAACACTTTCAATTATTGATGAAAAAAAGATAAATCCAGTGTAGATAAATCCTAGGTTATCGTTTGAATGGGGATTCTGGGATTTAGAGAAATCTCACCAGGTAAAACCATGATGTGACACATGGGACACACATGTGAATACAACTCAACAGCCTTTCCAATGAGACAAGGTATGTCTTGCTGATCTCTCTCACCCTTCTGTGACGTCCTCATTCATTGGCTTATGTGACCTTCACATTATCAACATGAAAGTCCCTTTTGTGTTCCTCAAGTCCATATCCTCAACATCATTCCTTACTTCGAAAGGTATGTGCTAGCTAGGCACAGTGCTAGCCCCTGAAGACATCTGGCCTCAGCTTTCAGGTATACCTCACGTGCATTTTAATTGCAAACTTCTTCCTCCTATATTGCATCAATTACTTCCTATAACACTAATTCTATAAATAACATTTTTTACTCATAATTATGACTAAGGATTAACTTGGGAATACTAGTTAAGTAATATTCCTTTGCAGCGTTCAGCTTTGATTATTATTATGAGCCTTTTTAATCAGTAGAATTATCAAATAAAAAATTCATGAAAATATCTTGTCCATGCTCTATCTGGCACTTCATGGCAAGTAAATCTTCCCATTAATTCTCATATTTACAGGAATAAAAGATTTGGAAAGATCTTGGAGGGGTGGCAGAATGTCTTGAATAAAATTTTAACATGGGTTACATAGACCAAAATTTGAACTCAGCTCTACCACCATTATGTGATGTAGGGTAGGTAACATCTCTAAGCTTAGTTTCCTCCTCTATGAAATTTGAGTATAACAACTTAGAAATTCATTTGAGGACTAGAATTAATACAGTTACTGAACTTAATTGGTGCTCAATAAATAGTACAAAATAAATATTATTACTGCTGCCACGATACAAAAACGTAAACTGTTTCAAAAGAATGCAGGCCACTACTCCTAATCCTACTCTCCAAATTTCAACATCAGTCTATTCCTTCCTTAAAAAATAATACCGTGCTCCTCACCACCTACTTCCTGAAAACATCGGAGGAAAACTGGGGTTTAGGATCTTGGGACTTTTCAGTGCAGTTGGCGCTCTGTATCCATGAGTTCAATCAATCTCGGGTCAGAAATAGTCGAAAAAAGTTGTGTATGTATTGAATGCGTACAGATTTTTTTCTTGCCATTATTCCCTAAACAATACAAGGGTAGTATTTACATTATATTAGGTATTATAAACGATCTAGAGATTGCTTAAAGCATATGGGAGGGTTGCCATAGGTTATATGGAAACCATTTTGTATACGGGACCTGAACACCCACAGACATGGCTGTCTGCTGGTCCTGGAACTAAACCCTCAGCGGACAGGGAGCTGATGGCTATTTCCGCAAGACTGAGGACACTCTTGTGAAGCTACCCTTTAAGGACATACTCCTGTCACTGCCGGACAAACACCGGAGCCCTGAGTTGTTTGAAGGCCGGCTTGACAGTGGAGTTAGGACACGTTTTGCCCTTTTATCAGAGAGCTGCTGAGATATCTTAGATTTCTTCTTCCCTTGTGGAGATGAACTCTTACATTTCTAAGGAAAGCATGTGCCCTCAGGTGCTGTCTGTCCTCATTTCTGTCTCCTTCAAGCTCCGTGTGCGAGTGTATCTCATTTCTATGTCTAAAAATTTGTGCTCTGGCATTCTTGAGAGCAGAGTGAAGGGTGAGGGGGACAGAAAAGGAGAGAGTGTGATGGGATTTCGGGTCTGCATAAAAGGGCCAAAAGCATTCTTTTTAATGGTAAGAAGCTGGTCACAGGCAGGAAGTAGCAATAAAACAGACATGTTAAAATCATGAAATCTGTAGCCATATAAACCTGAGTTACAGCCAAATGTCTGTAAATCCCTTAATTCCTCATACTTCAGTTTGCTAATCTGTAAAACAGAGGAAATATAAGGTACCAACCTTGTAGGGGTTGCTGAGAGATGGCATGAAGGAATTATGTAAAGTCCAGAGCCAAAACCTATTCAAATATCTTTTCAAACAACATTTACTATGTATTGAATCAGTAATAAGTAGAATATATAACAATAATTTCTTAATGATTTTATTAATTCTTTTTTTAAAAGTATTTAAAGGATAGTGAAAATTAGATAAATATTAACCTTTCTGATTATGGTATTAATTTGTGGGGATCCCTGCCTGGGAAGTAGCAATACATTTGTAAAGCTTTTTATATACATGAAGATATAGCATCAATCTGTTTTTATGCAGACTGGAATAATGAGACAAATAGAAGTTATATATCTTATCAGTATAGTACACTTAAAATACATCATATTATGTCACCCTTCCAGCCACTTTGTTGGCTTGGTAGAACCGATTTTAGCCCCACTTGATGTATGAAGGCATTCACACTCTGAGGAGTAAGCAACACTTGCCTGAAATTCAAAGCTAGGTAATGATACAAATATAACCAGATCCTTCTGTCTCTCAGTCCTTCCTCTTGTTTGACAAGCAAAGACTGTACAAGCAGCTTTTATAACTTTAGGGCTTTTGTCTCGACTCAGTTGCCAGTATCTAGATGCTGAATTGATTTCACTTCAAAGAAACAAAGAAATGATCGTCTATAAGACTAAAACAAAAAAAGCTCTTAGTTGCAGGAGATGTAATGGGTAGGGAAAACATAAATAAAGAAAATGAGCTGCAATTTATAACCCAAGTTAAACAAAAAGCTCCCCTAAATTTATATCCTCCTGTTTCTACATAATGAGTCAATTAATCTTCTAGTGCTTTATAAAAGTAAAAAACACTGCAGAAGCAGCTGGTTTTAATGTTAAAGCTAATTAGGAAAACACATTAAGGCAAGAGAAGTGCTGAAGTTACATTTAGCTCAAGAGGAAAAAAGTATGTTCGTGTGTTTGTGTTATGGACAAATATAAAGAAGGGAAAGATAAATTAAAGCTTGTCCTTTATGTTCTGCAATCTGATTTCCCCAAGGAAAGCAGCCATGAGAGAGCAGAGAAACGGGTCACTATATTAGGAGCTGTTCCATCCAAGACAGGCAAGACAAGGTTAAGGCCCGTATTTCATAGCCACCAGACTGACACTTCTAACTGAACTTAGGGATTTTTCTGCCTGAGATGACTGAACACACAAGCCATGTAAGCACTATTTAGCCCCAGCCTATGATTGTCAGAAGAATTTCTTAATTGTGAGATGATTTGCCACCTGTCATAAGTAGCAGATTTCAAATGCATTTTTAATAACCTCACAAAGGAGTATCCCCCAGAAAAAAATTATTTTAAACATGCATTATCACTTAAAAAACTTAACATGCATCTTTTAACAGATCAAGCAAAGTGGAAATTGAAAGTGAATTTTATGCCCCCCACCCCCCCGAGGCTGGAGATGATACGGGGACGGAGAACGAAGGCATAAATATTTTAAGGTAGAAGTGAAGGGCTTAGCCCAGCAGCTGTGGGTTCTCAAACCACCGTCACTCACTCGCATGCAAATCACCTGGGGATCCTGTAACGGTGCAGATCGCGACTCAGGAGCCCTGCGCCTGGGACTGAGCTGCTGCATTCATCCTACCACCCAGGTCTTTCCACAGCCGGTTCTTGAACCATTTTGAGTGACAAGGCACCTGAGGGCTGCTTTTCTGAGGTCCACATTCAAGCACATTTTTGTCATATTCTTACTGGCTTTCAACGACCTAAAATAATCCCGATAAAAACCCTTTCTTCTAAGACAGAAAGTAATTTAATTGAGGAACCTATCCTGGTAGGAGTTAGGGCAGATTTGGGAATTGGTGTTGAAAAGAGTACATAACGTTCAGCTTCCAGCTGCAGCGCCTGACAGTTCGAGCCATTCCCGTGCGACTGGCGCCGCCTCGTGGCCAGCGAGAGCCATCGCCGAACACGTTTGACTTGAAGATTACTGTTAAATGCTGATGCAGGGGGACGACGGCGGGGGGGAAAAATGCTGATGCAGGAAAAGATTTTACAAATGTTCATAGGTCATAGAAACCAAGGTAGAGCATACTTGAACGGAAGATGTGGAGCATATTATCAAAAATCCTTTGGGATTTTTTGGGGGCCAAGAAACAGTCTATTGAGACTGATAGTTAAAGGGCTCAAGCATTTCTAGAATTGTGGTGAGGATGATGCATCTGAGAAATAGTGAAGTAAAGAAAAAGAGTCTCAGAAAGAAAAATGTGAACAAATTCCCAACCTTGCTTAATTTCAAGGCTTCTAAAACCTTAATTTAAGATACAATGATGTGAGAATTTTTCTGGAAAACAACAAAATTGACCTCACCAAATGTAACATGATAACAGATAATCTAATGCAGTGGGTTTCAAATTGTATGTCTCAGACTAGTAGCATCAGCATCGTCTAGTAGCATTTTAGAAATGCCAGTTTTTGCACTCATCCCGATCTAATGGATCGGAAATGCTGGGGTTTGGGCCCAGAGGTTTGCATGTTAATCTTTTGGGTGATTCTGATACTCGGGTAAGTTCTAGTCATGAAGTTAATGTCAGGTCCTTAAAATCGCAACACAATAGATTGCAGGATATTAAACATAGAAACCAAGCTAAAATGAACGCAAGTAGCTCTCGAGAGCTACCTGGCATATGTTTTTATTTTTCCTGTTAACGAATTAGTTTTCTATGGCATCAACCGATCCGTTGTGCTTCCCTTGGTCATAAGCATAATACGTCAAGAGTGTTAGGTTTCGCTATCCCACCCTGAGTGTTTAATTACTCACAAAAGTGCTAGAGGATCCTGCTGCTCACCCTCATCCACACCTCCCTCATCTTCCATGATTTCCCTCATCTTCCTTTGTTTCCATGATTCTGAAAAGTTGTCAGTTCAGGAATCATGAGATGAGAGACTTTGGGTCAATGAAGAAACAATCAGGTGAATTCACAGAGTTGAGTTGCCAGTTGATTTCATTACACCCTGCATATTGCTGGAAAACCTGGTACCCTCAGTGATGCAGCCGCGTTGAAGGCTTTGACAGGGAGAAGGCATTGATGTGAGCATGTAGTTCTCCTACTACTTTCTCCCACCCTCTTCACTTGCCCTTGTATCTCGGTTCCACCACTGACTTTCATGGTCTCCAGTGAATCTCCTAACCTCAGCTTCAACACTAGAGTATTAGGGATGATGAGCGCTCCTGTTTCATAGGGTCGCTGTTAAGGTGGAATAACACATTGGGCTAAAGTTCTTAACACAGTGCCTGTTTAACGTTCTTATCAATTTTACTTTCAAAAAGTGATAAAAATAAACTCAGCTGAGTTGGTTCACAGCATTTGATATACTGCAGTTCTATGAAGGCCAGGCCCTCCAGCTCATAAGAACATGCATTAGATTTTGTAAGTATTACAACATAATTCAATTTACAGGCCTCAGTTGAGACAGTAAGTCGGTACATAAGCAGAACAGATACACCCACTATTTATTGAGCACATTCTATTTACAGCGGTGTGTATACTAGAAAGTGAGTTGTGAGGTAAATTTAAGTGGATAAATTTTTAACTGTTTTTATTTAAGAGAAGATGATCACATTTTAGAAAAAACCAATAGTTTTACTTGTGTTTTGGTCTTAATTGCTTCTAATTTTCAATTCCATTTTGAGAGGACAGTGAGTTTTAATATGAATCTTTATAAAGATAGTACTCACCTCCAAATCCTGGTCTCAGTGAAAAATCATGGCCCTGTATATGGAGAAAATGCTGATACTTCAGGGGCCACACTTTAGTACTGTCATCTTTCTTCATTCTAGTTTCTTGTTTGCTGTACCCCCACCTCCAAGAAAAAAGAATTCTTTTGAGATACATATGTTTCTGGATATTTCCATTTAGTATAGTCATTTATGCTCAATATAGCATGTTCTGAAATAAATATGTAAAGGCTCATTTTCTCAGTTCATATTAACCCAAAGAATGGCTAACATTTGTTATTTATCATATAAAGTGGAGTGGATAAGGTAAACAAGATTTTAAACCACTCGCAATGGCAAATTGAGTATGAATTAAATGTGTCACAGGCAATGTTTCTCATAATAAGGTTCGTAGACTTGGGATACCCTAATTACCTAGGAAGAGATGGTCAGAACTCAGATTCAGAGACTCCTGTTTCTGATCAGTTAATCAGAGCCTGGGACTCTGAATTTAAATAAAACATTTAAGTCACTCATGGGATCACTGAGGTTAAATAATCTCTGCGCTAAACAGTGATAAAAATTAAAAACATTGCAGAATTCTAAATTGATGAAAACAATTTTTACAAAGACGAAATAAGCAGAAAATACGGAAGCTGGCTGAGCTTGGAGGCAGAACTAAAGCAGAACTAAAAACTAAACTAGAATTTGAGGGGTGGCAGTGTTTTGACAAATGCAAGCCCAGCCATGAAACAGGTAAGGCCTGCTCTTACCTACAGTTCTCTAGGGCAAAAGCAAGATGGACAGTGACCCCTCGGTAAGGATTCTGATAGGGGAACAGTCTCTTCTCCTCCTGGGTCTGTGAAATTTGGCAATTTGATGGACCTTTCTAACTCACTTTCTGCTGGGAAGTACCTACCAAGTGTGGAGGCAGGTAGCTAGAGCACAACTTCTCTGTGAGCAACCTGCAGCCATCTTCTTGTGCAGGAGACCCTGCCCAGACCCCCATGTAGAAATCATGCCTGGATGATGACCCTCATGGGTAGCAGAAGCAGCAGCAGCAGCAGCACCAAACTCAGAGGGGCCTACTACGTGAATTCCAGTTACTCTGATTATTTGATATGCATTTTCATTAACGAATGTCTTCTCTAAAAAGCAATGTGAATTTGAACAAAATTCATATTGGAGGCAATTTGATGGGGAGAATTTCAGATCTTGTGGAAAAACACATCCAGGCATGCAGGCTCCTGAGATTCCCATGTGTAATCTTTCAGTGGGGCAGTTTACAGTTGAAACCACAGTGGTTTACAGATGTATTTCTTCTAATGATAGAAATGAAGAGTCTGGGAGAGGAAATCTGTTTTGCGTATAAGGCAGTAAGTTTGATTTAAACTCTATTACATCCTATGAATAATTGAACACAGAAAACTATTTCTTCCAAGGAGCTAGAATTAACTAGAAAAATTCTCCTCAGGAGCTAGAATGAGCTATTTATTAAAAATAGTAGCAGCTAGCTTTTATTAAATGCCTACTATGTTCAAGGCACCAGGCCAGATGTATTGTAAACATCATCTTCTTTGGCATGCATCCATATCATCTGCTGTCCTGGGCCCCATGCCCAGAGTTTCTGATTCAGTAGGTTTTGGGTATAAGAATTTGCATTTGTAACAATTTCTCAGGGGAACCACTAACCCTGGAAAACACTAGACATTTAATAAAGCTAGCTACTTGTTATTATTCTAAGAAAAATTGAAATGTAACTTTGCCTAGAAACTCATGAGAATTCCTCCTTTGGTAATAGTGTTTTTCCTTTTTAATACAACCAAATGACATGTTGCTCCTGTGTCTCTTCAGAAGCATACCGCTCCATGAGAATGAAAAGGATAAATTTTAATTAAGAATCCCAAGAATACTGAACACAAATCCTGCCATGAAACACTCTCTTGGTGGCTCTTCAAAGCTCATACCTGTTCTTCCCCGAGGGCTCTTCTCATCCACAGGAAGATGGTCCATATTTATCTAGTTTTGCTTTTTTGTGTACCATTTATCAAAAAGGATTTGTTGTTTGAATACCTTCTAAAAGAATATTGGAAATCTATGTTCTGTCTCCCACATATTTAAATAGATACAATTTTTATTATAAATTTTAAAAGTATTTAAACACTGATGATTTAAAAGAAAACCTGTTTCTCCTGTAAATTAATCCAATGAATCTAAATATCTACATAAGGCATCTTGAAATAAACGAAGAAATTCTTTAAAATATTAGAAATTTTGTCATTTCTTGCTTTCTTTGAATTTGTATTTTCATTTTATTTTCTCTCACCCCATCATACATCTTTTCAAGAAAAATATATGTATACATTGAAATTGACCTTTTCCCCCTGTGATCATTACAAATGGAGCAAAACAACTCATATAAATAGTCATATTTATTAAAACTAAGAATAAAATTTTAGTGAACATGAATGTTACTGAAATAATGGTATATTTTTCCTAATTATTTTATGTATCAGTAAGTGGGTAGTATTAATTACTAGAAAGAAACTGAGTTTAGCATAGGTTCTATTTTTATTTCTACTTTTATAGGTGAAAATGTTGGAAAATTTTGTTCATATATATGTAAGTATATAGAATTTGAAGAAAAATTTTGGCATTGTTTTAACAATATAACTTGTTTAAATTCTTTATTTTTCAAAATTCACATTGTATTATCTATCATCAAAATTATTTTTAGTGGTGTATAACTTAATTAATGAGGTTTTTACTTCAATTTCATTGAAAGCAAAAGTAGGAAATCATCTATCTTAGAAAAAGAAATGTTATTTAAAGTCATCTAATACTACAACAATAATATTTATATCTAACTCTTTGTAACCAGGAAGTTACTAAACACTGGGGAATGCATAGATTTAGGAAAAAAAAAAAGAGATACATATTTTTATTTTGCAAAGGGGACAGGGCAATCATTAAAGGAGAGGACAAAAGAGACCAGAGGTGAGTTTTCAGTTTTAGCAAAGAGGTCATAAGGAAATTAAAATTCTAAAAATTATTTAAGAATGTTATCCCTGAATATTATCCATGTCTACATGCCCCTCAGATAGCTTATATATACCATTAGGGTTACATTATACCACAAGAATATTGGTGCCTGCTTTGAAGGTCTTGCTTACAAAAAAATAAAAAAACCCCACACATATGAAGGATAATACAATGAAGACTGAAATAAAGTAGACAAAAGAGATAGCAGTAAATATGAATAATAAAGGGATTCCTATGTAATACAACATCAGATTTAACCTAGAGCTTTTGAGCCTTATTCCACGTATCATTTTAAACCACTTGTGTCTTCTCCCTCTGCCCTGTTCTAGACAAAATGACTTCAATTTTTGGTAGTTACTAAGAGAAAGCCTTAGGGTAACTTCTGTCTCAGGAGAAGCTCTTTTGGAAGTCTGAATTCCCGTGAGATGAAGCAAAGGAGTCTCAATTTGTGGAAGTCTCGTAAGCTGGCATTCTGAGTGTTTGCCTTTTCCCACAAGGTTCTGTAAGCATTGTTTGAGAAACAGTAGGTACAGCTCTTGGGAATAGCTATGGTTTTTCTCTTTGTTTTAGGACCTCTTCCTCTCTGGATTATACAAAGAATCATATTCTTACGCCCCTTTCTATTCTCAGTGTCAGAAACTCTACTATAATTTTGTGACTAAGAAAGAGGGGAGAATCCAGAGGTGGGAAATGCTAGATTTTGAGTGGCCTTAGGAGGCCTAAGAGGGTCTTTGAGGAGAACATACTCCGCAAGGAACTAAAAAGTACCAAAACTTGTTGGGGAAAAGTTAAGCACACCTAACTCATTTGGTACACTGGAGTTTTATAAGTGGAATGAAAAAGAAATTCACTTTAGTTGAGTCACAAATGCTCTGTTGGCTGCTTTATCAAACTGCTTTCCCAGTGGCTTGGAGGACTGTATATTTGATTAGTTGACTAGGATCCTAATTTGAAAACAACTAAGTCTGACAGGTATAGACTGCCCAAGAAAGGATACAATTAACAATCATATTTTAAAGTATTTAATGGAGAGGGGGAGATACCAATTGAAACCACTATAACCATTTTATACCTTTTTAATGAATAAAAGACAAAAAATAATGTTAGTCCCCCATGTGCATAAAGATACGATGGAATGGGAACATTTATACTTTACAGTTGGGAGAATAAATATTGGTAAGCCCTTTTAGAAATTCATCTCAGAAGGCACAAAGATACTTTATGTGACTTGACTCAGTAATTCAACTGCAGAACAATTATAATTCTTACTTGTAAGGGAAAATATATTCATTAAGCTACTTAGTGGTGTTATTTATAAAAGAGCAAATTCAAAAATAAGTGTTCAGTATCAAATGTTTAGTATCATTCAATTTCTTTTCTTTTTTATTTTTATGCAGTGTTTAACAATATCATTAAGATATCTATGAAGCAATATGGAATATGCTTAAGAAGATGCAAAATAATTTATATTCTGTAAATTTAAATATAAAGAAATCAGGTAGGCACACGAATAAAGATGAAAGGTTAACTTGATAAAGAGAAAACAATTGAAATATTGGTATTTTTTCCATGTAAAATCCATTATTGCTATAGTGTTGTTTACATAATAAAGGATTTATAAGTTATCTACACCAAATTGGACATGTTATCTAAGATCACTCACCTTATCGTTCTGTTCTCTGTGTCACTGTGGAAGCATGTCTGGTTATTTTCATCATTCTAGATCTATTATGAACGAGTGTACTCTGCAGCCCACTTTACAGTCCCAAATCAAGCAAGCAAAATTTTACATAACTATTGGTATACTTATTAATATTCCTTGGAAAAAATACAAAATGGAGCAAAAATATATTCTATCAAGCTGCAGAGATGCAAATCCAAAGGAAAAAAGCAGGGGAAAATCTGTGGTGCAATTTTTAATCATTAACAAAATCTTCATGGTTCTAGATCGAGTATTTATTCTTAGCTCGCTGATGTTTTGAGACGCCTCAGATGGGACATAGTGCATGAGATGGAAGGACTCTCACGGCCTTGACTGTGCTGCTTCTGAACACCTGAACTCTGGGATGCATACAGGACTTTCTCAACAGCCTGTCTTTCACAGCAGAAAAGCCGATGCCGGCGAACCCTTCGATGGATGAGTAAACCAGAGAGAATGCCCTGATGGAGCTGGGACAGCCTCGACATCTCACTTGAGTCTCTGTCAGATCATGAGCTCAGTGCTGAGGCTTCAGCTTCCTCATCTGTGAAATAAAGAAACTGGACCAGATCAAGAAGTGGCCTGTAGACCTTTTTTGGATATCTCACCTGAAGTGTTAAATTGGAAAATTTCACATGAGAACCTGGACTTCCTGTTTCTTTTGAAAAATCAGATAATCTGTTAAGATTGTGCTCAAATTTTCTTATAAAAAGAGAAGACTGCACCTGATCAGCCACCTCCTCTGGGAGGGGTTTGTACTCTGCTGCAATCTCTGCTACTCTCCTCTGTGTTACTTAAGTAGCCCTGATTTGCAATTCCCAGGCCCCTCCTTGCTCTCCCAGTATTGCAGGGATGTGCCAGTAAAAATTGAACAAGAGGCTCTCCAGGTTTGAAAAAAGCTGGGTTTGCTTTTCACTGTTGGCACTGCCCTTTTCCAGATAGCAACATGCATGACAGAGCTGTGTGTAGTCCATGTTATACGACAGCATGGTATGACACAGGCTAGTGTAGTATAGACTAGTATGGTATGATATGGCATGGCATGGTACAGTGTATTGTCGTAGTAATTCTACCACAGAGATATGATGGATCTAAATAATCTTAAGGCCGATAGATGACACTAAAACATAGTAAAATAATTAGGAAGTGATGAGTTTTAAGTATATATTATCTTCTCTATACAATAACATTTAACTAGAGGCTTATGTAATTCAATTCTTAATAGAGTTTAGTTTTAACAGCTGGCTCATACATTTCCAAGAAATTTAACAATTGGCCCTTGCAAGCTGGTGTGAACAGACTCCAGCACTTTTCTGATTATTCTCAAGGCCAGGGTAAACGTGTTGTTCCTACAGTATCCTTATCCCTCAACCTAGCACTTGTACGCAAAGTCTGCCAATGCAATTTTCGAAAGAACAAATACACATTCAGTGAACTTGTATATTGATTCCTCTTTACATCACCAGGGAGCCAGATTTTTTTTTCCCTAAGCAAAAGAGGGATTTTTAAAAACTTGCTATAACTTTCTTTATTCACATCACTCCCTGCTTGGTTTTGAAGAAGGAAATATTAAAGATTAAAAAAAACTTTATTTAAAGGAAAGGGAATCTTTAAATAAAATGTACGTTATATTCTGATTGACAATAGCTAATAGCAAAGCACTGAAACACTGTGTGAAAAGTGTCTCAAACAATGCATATAAATGCAAAGTAATGGATATAAATCTATTGCATAATTCTCAAAGAAAGTCCATGTCTTCCTTTCGTGTTCACTCTGTTAGTTGCCTTCCATTTTGAAAGGGTGGATTTTTAATAAATTTGTGACTTATTTATTTTTAATCAGGTTGGATGTTGGGCAAAGGACCTCACGGTTTTTATTCACATGCTCAAGTATGAGGACCCCTCCGCTCCTTTCTCTGTGAACTATGCTGCAGTATTTTCTGTATTTTCATCCAGTTCTTTAAAATCTGCATGACAGTGCTGAGCGACAGCTCAGAAACTGGCTGGCTGGATTGCTCTGCTCACTCCAGGAAAATGCCCTGCTCTCATTCTGAGTGGCTACTTCTGAACCAGTGTGTTAGTGTACTCAGTCCCCAGTGCCCTAGAGAATTTTTCTTTGAAGAACAAAGAAGTGGATATAAATTTTAATGAATCATATTCTAGCGTGTGTTTCAAAGTGGCACTGTACTGAGGCTGTAGAGAAGTGAAAACAAACATACTCAGCTTCATATTGCAGCAACCCTGGGGTTTCCTCAGGGGGAAATCTGGCTTGCTTAGTCTCTAAAAATTTCTCTTCCTTTAAATAAGATCTAAAATGAGGCATTTGACATAATAAAAATTTCCTGCCTCACCTCAAAGAACTACATTCTCCTAGTGCTATTTTAAAGGGTACCTAAAAAGTTCACTTTGTAGATTTTTTATAGCAACTCTGCCCCTGACAGTGGGCCAGTGGGATGAGTTAACACTCCTGTGACAAACCTCTTCTCATCTAAATATCTACCAATCAGGCTGGACGAATCTTTATTTAAAGGGTAGATGACATTTTTAAGCAGTTTCCATTTATGTTAAAGTTGGGTAAAATACACTATGCAAGTATTTTATACCATCTAAAAAATACATACATAGCCTAGTGGTAGAATCTGATATTTTTCCCAATATTTCCACGCTCAATTTCTTTGGAGAAGACTCTGAAAGTTGTTAAATTGAACAAGACCTTCTATCATCTTAGGTGTGAAGTCTAGAGCAGAAAAATGGAAGGAAACTGAGAAAGGCAGCCCTTGATTTTTAAAAGTAGATCAGGAATCAGAAATCTAGTCCCCACCTCCTTTTGTTATGGTCATTAAACCTAAGGTTTTGAAGATAACTATTAAAATTTTGGGTTCTATTTCCTAATCTTATGGTGAATGTTTCATAAATATTCAAGATGTAAGAGTAATCTGACGGGAACATCTGTCGCTTCATTGATTTCCAGGGTCGAGTGGATGATATTACTCATCTTCATCTTTCTGTTTCTCCTTTTGGGTTTTCTTGGAAACTTTGTTCAAAGGGGAGAATTTATCAGAGACATTTTTTGGTTCTCAAAGGCATATGGGTAGTAAAGCAACTAATCTTTCTAACTTGCCAGGTGAAGGGGATTCCTGGAACTTTTAGTGCTAAATCCTGTAAAGTCTCAGGTAAGAATGGCGCACTGGTCACTGTAATAGATTGCTATCTTCTTTACTGTATATCTAGGGATCTGTTGGTTACAGATGACTAAGTAATAATGATAATACATTGATATTCAGGATGATTGTAAATGGATGAAAGCTATTCTCAAAAGACAAGAAATGGCTTTAGTACCTTTGCAAAATATCTCAGCAACCTATGGAACTATATACCCGGCAAGTACTTGATATTAAAAAAAAAGTTAGTGTTTGGATTACCTTTCACTCAAAAAAAAAAAAAAACTGAAGCAACGTTAAACAAGTGTCATTAATAATAAATATATCACATATTAAATGAATAAGTTCCTTGAAAGAGGATCTTTACATAACATGAACCATTTACCTATTTTCTCCAAAAACAAATACAAGCAAGCATAGAGAGGCCAGGGGAGATACAAGGTTCTGCTCTTTCAGGTATCAGCCTGAGGCGATTTATTCTGATGAATGAAATGTTATTTCCAGAGACAGACTCTGCCACAAAGATATGTCTCCTTCAAGGACATTTCCAGATTTCCAGTAGATCTGAGGCAGCTGGTGAGAGAAACAGGACATAGTTGCATGGACTAAACTGTGGATATCTTACCAGGTTTGTTTCATCGAAGAGGAGCAACGTCGGGGGTGCTTCTTGATTTCAGAAACAGCAAAAGCATTTGGGATCGATATGATCCAGATGTAGGCGAAGAAGATCAACTGGAAGGCCACGACCATCTCTTCCAGGTGCCAGGAATGTAGGTGGATTCAAACAATACTGCTCTTGAGATTTCTTCATGTGTCTTTTTAAAGATAAATAGTGTGCCGGGAAAGGTATTAAGGAGAAAAAGACATGGCTTTCAAAGTTGTCTCTTGTTTTAATAGATGAAATAGATTCCCATCACTTACCGGCACGTATTTGTCTAGATCTTCAGCAATTTAAGGAAAAGAAGGCAGAGCTTTTCATTTTTCAATTTGCATCCTTTAGTTCCTCTTACCAGGGAAAGTTCTTAGCTTTGTGCTTGATCCCCTCTCAATAAACTCAGCTGCAGTCCCGGGCAGACAAGAAGTGAGGTTAGGCATTAATCCTCGTAATCCAATGCAATATCGCTTAAATATATTTAATGCCTCTGTAAAATAATATGTTTAATGAGAAAAAGATGATTAATTTAATCTTAATTATACATTTGAAGGCTTTTTCCTTTATCATATGGTTCTTTTTAATCTAAAAAGGACTCCTCCCCCCAAAAGGATACAGAGTACCATTGCACAAACCAAATTATTATTTTATCAGGTAAACAATCATATTTTAAGATTATTCCACTGATCACAAAAAGTGGTTCACTTTAAAGGTTCAAAATAGGAAGTAATCTGATAGATAAAAAAAAAGTCTTATCCCTGAGTGGTGTGCAAAGCACATATCACCACTGTTAAATTATAGCTACACATTCTTCTGAAGGAACTTGGCCTACACAGAATAGAAATATCCCTTGGAAATAGTCCCTTTATGTATGCAAAGTACCAGTGAATGGACATGTCAATGAAATTAAATTTCCTCAACTAGAATACAGAGTGAGTAGTGCAGTAACAGATGACCTGTTTACTAGGATTTAGGAAGAATATCCTTTTTCTTTTCAGAAATATAGTGTTGAAAGAAAATTCTTAAATTTCCCTAATTTATGTGCTTGACATCTTATATGCTCTGTTCCTCTTTATCACATTCATTTGCTTTAAATTAGGTTATGCCTTCTCAGCTCACGTGTCAAAACCTTTTCTTGTGTTTCTTAGGCGTGCCTTTCCTCTTTAGGCTATATTTTAATATCCACCATTACAAATATGTAGGATGATGTATGTATTAAACCCTTGTCTCTATTTACCTTTAATGTGTCTCATTATGCTGCTATACTATCATTATACTCACGTATTTATAACAAACTTTTTGTATGTTTTATAAACTGCGTAAATGGTGTCACATTGCACTTTTACTTCTGAAACCTACTTTTCTTTCAATGTTATGATTGTAGTTCTAGTTAATTCATTTTATCTGCTCTACGGTATTTCATTGTGAATATATAAACTTAGGAAATTTTTATAAATATTTTCTTGTTCACACATTTAAGAGTAAGTCTCTTTTTTTCTTTGAGACTGGGTCTCACTATGAAGTTTAGGCTTGCCTTCAACTATTTAGCTGAGGCTGGTATCAGACTTTCAGGGATCCTCCTTCTTCAGTCTCCCCATTGCTGAGATTACAGACATGTAGGCATGTGTAAGAGTTTCTTTAGGGTAAATACCTAGAACAAGAAAATCGCTAGTTTGAACAAATTTCACATATGCGAATTCATTACATAAACTACTATATTGCTTATTTAAGTAGTTTTACCAATTTATTACTCCACTAGCAGTAAACAAGAGTTTTTTGTATAATCTTTTTTTAACATTGATATTATCAGGCTTTTAAATGTTTCCTAATCCAACAGATGTTGTAGCTTTAGTTTTAATTTCTACAATGACTAAAAAAGTTTGGATAATTTTCCCCATGTATTTCTCAGCCAGTAAGCTGTTCTCTTATTTGAGGAGTAAGTGGAAGAAATATAAGAAAAGTTGCTGATTTTTAAGCTACTGTCACGTTGGTTCTGGAGGACTGCATGGTGGTTCCATTGTCATCAAATCATGTTCAGCACCTTCCACTTCAGTTCTCTGATGAGATCCGGGGTTCGACTTCTTGTCCCTGGTGTGCTGTTCCCCAGGCCTGCTCTCTTCACTTGCTTCCCACTGTCTACACCACCATTTCCCAAAGTAGTGCTTGGCTACGCTGAATATGTTTGGGAAAAGTGTTCTGTGCTAAATGAGTTCAGAGAACACTATGTATTTTATTCCTCTGCCAGAGACTCACAGTGCTTATTACATGGCGTAGTGGAAGCATTCTTAGGTTTTAGTAATGTGGAGGAGGATGTTCATTCAATGGTCCGCCCTCAGCCCCAGTCTTACTTGATCTTTTGAATCCACTGACACACTGGGTCTTGCCCACTCCTCGAAACATTTTCCTCACCAGTCTTCCAGGATACCTCCTCCCCCGTCTTCCTCTTCTCTCCTGCTCATTGTTCTTCAGGTTTTAATTTATTTCATTTTATTTTTTTTTTGGTCTGACTCTCTGTCTTCTGTCAAATCTCTTAACTTTGGAATGACTCTAAACTCAGCCTTTGTTACCCACGTTGTCTATTAACTCATTCTGTTAGTTATCTTTTCCAGTCTCCAGACTTTAAAAACCATATATTAAGTTTCAGATAGGAACAGTAAGTTTTAAACACATATTGGATAGTCTGCTCTGTATGACTGACTCCTTCAACAAATTTAAATCTTTGCTCAAACATCATTTATTCAACAAAGCACACCCTGATTACTTTGTATGTTGAATTTTGTCTAACTTGTTTGACTTTAAATTTCCCTTTTAAAAATTCACCATACTTACTCATATTTTCCAAAGAGTTGCTCCAGAACACCTAGCTTGGAAAATCTCTGATTTATAGGTAAATCCATACTTTACACATATTTTATTTGTCAAAGTTCTATGACTTACCATCTTAACACTGCCTTTAATGATGAGTAAACTCTCAAGTTCATAATGGAATATTGGTAGCTGACAAAAATAAGTGAGGCAAGAAGAGGGAACTCCTTGAAACAATAGTTTCACTTGAAAGAATGAACTTTTAAAGTAGAATCTGTCCATTTTACAGAACTTGGTGGAATGTTTGGGGATACTTTTTTTTTCACAAATTCCTGGCAGATCATATCTTCATTTAAATCATGTTAAAATTTCCTCTGTGTCTCTTTCTGCATTTTAGGGACAAATAAATGATAAGAACCCATCTGACATCTTCATTAAATAACCTTTTCTATACCAAGTACTCTTATCAATATCTACATTAGGAAAACAACTAAACAGTTATTTTATTTATTTTTCTGATGAACATTAAGTGGGAAATGGTTTGCATACAAATAAGGCAAAGGCTTAAAGAGTTAGCCCATAAATGGTTTTAAAGTTTCAGTTCAATTACAGTAAAGCATCTGTTTTATTGATGCTGAGTTGGCTCCTTAACCTTATCCCCTTGGTGCTTTCCTTTGCAAGCCCAGTAAGCTTCCTAAGGAGAAAAAAAAAAAAAAAAAAGCAGAAAACCACATCTGTCAAAATTAGAGAGTGGTAACTACCAGGAAACAAAATGAATCATAGGGCTTATGGAGAATTTTGTAATAGCGTAAGCTCTCCCTTGTGTAAATTGCCTCCTGTTTACTCTTCTTGCACTGGTGGTGTCAGCCAGTTTCGACCCCCTTGGCAAGGAGACAAAGAGAAAACTTGGATAGCATAGCTACATCCCCATTATTCATCACGGGCCATGTAGCTATTATTTTGCCCACACAGGAAAAATTAAAGGAAAGCTATGGTCTTATTTAGATTGGATCAAGTGCACCTAACAAAAACAAATTCTAAGCCTCCAGAAATTTCCCAGTGTGCCTGCGGAATGTCACGTAGGCAAAGCACATTGAGCTGGAAATTGTTGAGCCATAGATGTTGACAGGAAGGACTGTATGAAAACATTTATATTACCTCTACTCCCATCTCTCTTTTATAGAGAGTCATTCTTTGGTATTACTGGAGGATAAGTTCTAGGACATCGAGTATAAAACAATACAATCATTTTCAATTCCCATATATAATGGCTTATTATTTTCATACAAACTGCATATATACTCTCACACGCTTTAAATCATCTTTAAATTACTTATCATGCCTAATGCAACGTCTATTCTATGTAGTTTCATTATACTTTACTGTTTAGGAATCTCATGATGAGAAGAAAAAGTCTACATGTGTGTTGCATGTAAAAAAAGGTTACATGTAAAGAAAAAGTCTATACATGTGTGTTACATGTAAAATTTATTCGCTTTTGTTTTTAAAATTTATTTTGCTTTGGTGTATTAGAAATATATTTTAACTGGCCGTGATAAGAATAGTCAATAGGGGCATTTTACTATTCCCCTAAAAAACCTTGCCTTCACCCAGCAATACTCTTTTCTAAGTATTCCTGGATCCCCACTATAACATCTTTCTTTTCCACCAAGCTTCTTTTATCTCATTTATGAGATACAGAATCAGCTGTCTTAGGAGTGGGGATACCAAAGAACCTTGCTGTGTTTTAGGGGAAAGTGAACAGCACCAGAGCAGAATGAGCCTCACAGTGTTAAGTACAATGTTACCACTAGATGGAAGCATAGACTACACATTCCCACCCAGACCACAGTTATCATTAGACTACTGTCTTCTTTATGAATGGAGAAACCATGAACCCAAAGCTGAATAATCTGTACCTGCCAATACAGGCAAAATAAAATGAAAAACTGTAACGTAATGCCAGATGATTCAGGCAAAAAACAAGCAAAGACTAAACCCCATCATTGAGAAAAATGCAATTTTTTACCTTGATTGTTAGTGTTGATTGATTAATGGTGTTTACTGATTCCTCTAACCGAACACTAAGCATAGTTTTAATGTTTCATGTCTTAACTAGACTTAAAGACAACACATTATTTCTGGGAATGCTGAGTGATACAGGTGAGCATAGCAGAAAAACACTTTCTATCAAAATGAGTAATTCTTTTAAAGAGGAGTAGATAAAGCAGTAGGAGACTTGGCTGTAGGACTGTATGTGATACTTTCTGCACGCTTTTCGTAAAGGTTCTTAAATTCACTGGACTTTAACTTTTATTCTGATCATTAATCAGGTAAATTTAGGTTACTTATTAGGGTCAGGAAGAGGCAATAAAATGTAATGGCTAAGAATGTGATCTTTGGTGTTAGATTTCCTGAGATTAAATCCTAATTCTTCTACTTACTAGTTGTGTGAACATTGACATTGGCTTCTTATTCTCTCTGAATGTGTTACTTTATATGTCAATTAAGGATGATAACAGTGGTGTATATGTTTCAAAATTATAGAAAGAATTGATGACACCATGAAGAAGTAGAAACATAGCAGCAGGAAGGGAGCGATCTATCCACATCTACAGCAAACCTTAGACACTGAGGAGGTTGTCCAGGGGCCCAGAGACCTTGAGACTTGCCAGAGCTGAATTCGTCCCTGGCCAATTCCCTGTCCATAAATTGTGCACCATGGGAATGGCTGCCAGCTAACTCTGAATCTGTTCTGCATTTTGTTTCCCATTGGCCTGGGGCAGTAGAGGCATCAAACAACTGACCAACCTGATTGTGGAAAATGCCAATCAATGGCCAGGGAGAGAAGGTAATCCTGGAAGGTTGGCAGCTCCAGTGAGAAACAACAGAGCAGGCCAGCAGTGCTAGCCCCAAGAAAAGCACATGGGTATTGTAAACTGCAAAAACAGCATGGGGTTTTACTCTGAAGGTGACTTTTTCCACATGGCAGGCTAGAGTTGGAGAAGAAATTCAATACAAGGACTATCATATTTGAGAAGCCATTTGGGGAAGGGATTAATTGTTAAAGACAGCTACAGAAAAACTATAGAATAACTTCACTTCAGGGTTTCCAATGTTACCATCCTACAGTGACTGGATGAGAAATAGCCAGAAGAGACAATTGTGGAAGGGGTATAAGGTAGACATAAACCCCTTGAAAAGTTTAAGCTCAGGTTGGGAAGGACATGAGGTCTCATCCTCCATGGTAAAAAACCAGGCCTAGAATGTGTGGCTTTCAGAGGCAGCTGGATCTGGAAGTGTTAGCAGTAAGTCTAGCAGTTTGCTTATATCCTGACTGTGCAGCCTACATTTAACATGGAGATCAGTGGTCTGATTTCTGTTCTCATCTACCAATCTGAGCAAGGAAATACATTGGCTTATATGGTTGCCACAGCCTAGGGTGTACAGACAGAAGGGTCTCTGGAGCAGGCAAGGGTACCTTACAGACCCATGACATTAAACAAGGTGGAGAAAATCATGCTATATTCTAAGACTGCAGATCTTGGAAAGACACTATTTATTCAAAAATACAGAGGAATTATTTTTGGAATGATTTTTTAAATTGTTTTTTTGGGGGGTTTCTCATCTTTTTTTTAAGTTTTTCCATTTCATCTTATTTTTTGTATTGCTCTGCTTTTCTTTTTTTTTTCTCCTTTGTTCTTCTGTTACTTCTACATAATTCTATTAATTTCTTTACTCCTTAATAGGATCCTTTTTATTACTTTTCTTTCCTCCTTCTAATCTTTTCTCACTTAATTTTTCAAATTTTACTTTTTTCATTCTCCCATTCCCCATTCCTGCTTATCTTTACTAGTATAAACATTAAGTTTTATTAATCTTTAGATAGTGAACTCTGTTACTGTTGAATCTTTTTCTATTATTAGTGGAGGTGGAGTTGTCCCACTTTGTAGATATTTACTGTATATCAACATTTGGTTTGTCTTAATGTTTTTACTATAATTATAGATATCTTTTCTATAGTTAAGGGTGGTACATTATTGGTTCTTATGGAATGTGAACGTCCAGTTTCTCTTCAATGCTATCTTTGTTGCTGATTTTGTTGTTATTGGCAGGGTGGCATACTTGCTGACACTGTATTTCATTTGATCTGAATGTCAATATCTGGATTGCTTTTGTGGCACTAACAATAGTGTGATCCATTTTTGGAGAACCAGGTGCTGGGCCAATTATATTGTATACTGATTAACAGAGGTTGTTGGATCTTGGAAAAAAAGGAAAGGCCTATTGTTGGCCACATCCACAATACATCACTGAAAAAGCAGACACTAACTAAACAGGTCTGCATTGTAGCAACAAAGTCTTCCCACTATAGTCATCTGATAAACCTCAGCACACACAGAGAAGAAACATGAGAAGACAAGGACACAAAATGTTTCCAAAAATTCCTAAATCCCCTAATGCTCATCCATGGGCATGGATGGAAAGGAAACCAAAACCCACACAGCTGAATTATTTGAAATGATAGAAGAGAGATTAAAAAAATAGATTAGTAAGATCAATTTAAAGAAGATACAACTAAACAGAAAATGGACTTAATAAACAAAATAATCAGCAAGTTTACAGAAGACAGTAATACAAACCTAGCTGACCTAAATAACATGATACAAAACTTGAATGAAAGACCAATTTAGCAAAGAATTAGACTCCACAAAAAGCACCAAACATAAATTAGGACATTAAATTCTATCAAAAGTATGGGTAGCAGAAGTGACCCATGTGAGGACAGAGTGTCAGAACAAGAAAACAGGGTTGATATTGATGAATCATTTCTTCGAGATACCTTACAAACAACAAGAAAGCATGAAAAATAGATCAAAATCTGCAAGACGGTGCAAAGAAGACTAAGATTAATAGGAATTAGCAAAAAAATCAGAAGATTGTACAGATGGTATAAAAATCCTACTTATAGAAATGATAGTGGAAAACTTTCCAAACATGGGGAAGAATTTCACATTCAAATAAGTGGGGCATGTAGAACCAAAAATAGCCATGATCAGAAAAGAATCTCTCCATTGACACATCATAGTTAAAATTCCAGAAGTCCAACACCAAGAAAGAATCTTAAAAGCTATTAAAGAAAAGCAACAGATTACTTATGAAGGAAAACCTATTAGAATTACAGCAGACTTTTCAGTACAAACCTTTAAGGCCAGGAGGGCTTAGAGTGAAGTGCTTCAAACTCCCCCCAAAAAACCTCTAATTCACGCTGATATATCCTGAAAAACTATCTTTTAAATTTGTTGAAGAAACAAGGTCATTCCATGACAAAGAGCTTCTTAAGAAATTCATGACCACAAAAACAGCACCCCAAAAGTGTCTCAAGGATGTACTACAAAGAGACAACGAAGCCAACAATGCCAAATGTCTAATTGCATGACTACACCAGGCCAGGTGAGCTGTTAGGTAGACGGGAAAAAAAAGGAAACCAGCAACAGGAAAATCATGCAATAACAGGAACAAGTCATTACTTTTCAGTAATAACCCTCGATGAGAATGGTTTCAATTCCCCAAAAGACACAGATTGGCATAATGGACCAAGAAAAACAAGAAATACATTTAATCCAAAAAGAAATTTATAGACTAAAAATCAAAGGATGATAAACAATATTTCATACAACAAAAACCTTAAACCAAACAGGAGCAGCTATGCTACCTTCATGCAAATTGGACTTCAAGCCAAAACTGATGAGAGGGACAAAGACAGTTGCTGCATATTGGTTAAAATAACAATTCAACAGGAAAGTGACAAACTATAAATGTATGTGTGCTGAACACTGGCACACCCAAGTTCATAAAATAAACACTGCTGGACATAAATGATCACATAAACATCAATACAATTACAGTGAGGGACTTCAGTACCCCAGTGTCACAAATAGAACAAAGAAATATGAGAGCTGAACCGAATCTTTGAATAAATAGATATAATAGATGTTGACTATATAGATGTTAATTGAGTGTTCTACCCAATAGCAACAGAATACACATTCTTCTCAGCAGCACATGGAACTTTCTCCAAAATAGACCACATGTTAACCCATAAAGCAAGGCTAAGTAAATGCAAAAGAATCAAAATTATTCCATACATGTTATCAAATCATAGTATAATGAAACTAGAAATCAGTAGGAAAAGAAACCAGAGAAATTATGCAAACACATGAAAACTAATACACTCTTGAATAATCAATGGGCTGTAGAAGAAATCAAAGAAGAAATTAGACAGTTACTAAAATCAAATAATGCTGGTGCAACATGCCAGAATTTATGGGACACAATGAAAGGAGTCCTAAGAGAGATGTTTGTATATGCGAATGCCCATGCCAAAACAAAACAAAAACAAAAAAACAAAATCAGAACAAGTCTAAATAAATAACCTAATCAATACTTGAAAAAATGTTCTATATCTCTGACTATTATGTAAATGCATATTAAGACAACCCTAAGATTCTATCTTATTCCAGAAAGAATGGCTATCATCAAGAAAGTCAAATAATAACAAATGCTGGTTGATTGGAGGGAGAAATGAACTTTTACAATAAACTAGTACAACCACTATGGAAATCAGTTGGGAATTTCTCTAAAACTAAAAGAAGAAATTCCATTTGACCCAGCTATTCCCCTTCTAGGTATCTTCCCCCCAAAATTAAAGACAACATATTACAATAGTACATGCATACCCATATTTAAAACATAAATTATGGTAGCTAAATTTGGAAGTGGCCTATGTATTTATTAACAGATGAATAGGTAAAGAAAATGTGGCATTTATACATAATGGATTATTACTCTGCCATAAAAAAGGATAAACTTGAGTCATTTGTAGGAAAATGGATGTATTTTGAGATCATAATGTCAAATGAAGTAAATCAGACACACAGGATTAAATAGTGCATGGTTTCTTGTATAGGAGAAAACCAAAATATAAATGAAGAGCAAAATAAAAGATTGATAGAAGTAGGGTGATAGATCTCTTGTACATGTGATGGGGATCTAGAAATAGGGGAGATAGAAAGGGGATAAAAAATAATTGAGATGTGTTATATACATGTACTAACTCCTTACAAGAAGTGCAATCATTATGTAATCTAATTACAGACTAATAAAAAAATACAAAAAATAATGTGGAAAACTTCCAAAAATCTTGGGATATTAGAGATCAAATTCATAAGGCTCAAAAGAACCCAAATAGGATCAATTCAAAAATGGGTACACCAAGACATATTATAGCAAATTGTCAAAGGTAGATGACAAAAAGTTGTTTAAAAATATCAATACTAATTCATCACATTTAAGGGAAACTCCATAACCTATCAATGGATCTTTCTACAGAAATCTTGCAGGCCAAGGGAGAGTAGAATGACATATTCAAAGCATGGAAACAAAAAAAAAATACTATAGTTAGAAAAATCATCCTTTAAAATGAAGTAGAAATAGTCTTTCCTAAGCAAAACCTGAGAAAGTTTGTTACCAATAGACCTGACATAGAAGGAATGCTAATGAGAGTTCTTCAAGTTGAAAATAAAAGACATAACTACAATTTACTGGGACTGAATCAGGAAGAAATAAAGAAAGTCTGAACTAACCAATAGCAAATACACAAATTGAATCACTGATCAAAAACCTCCCACTAAAGCCCAGGAATATGTAGTTTTGTAGGCAAATTCTACCAAATATTTAATGAAGAATTCAAATTAGTCTTTCCTACATTCTTCCACAAAATAGAAGATGGATCACTTCCAGACTCCTTTTATGAGGCCAGTATCATTCTTATGATGCTGAAATCTAGATAAAATCACAAGAAAAGAAAATTAAGCCATATGTGGGAGTGTTTACCCGTATCCCCAGCACTTGGGAGTCTGTGGAAGGATGACTGAGTTCAAGGGCAGCCTGGACCACAATGGCAAGTTCTAGGCCAACCTGAACGCCATGGCTCAAACAAACAAACGAGCAAACAAACATAAAAACGAAAACTACATTAAGAAAAGAAAACTACACGCCAATATCTTCGATAAATATGGATGTAAGTCCAGCATGTTTAAAGGATCATTCACCATGATCAACTGGGCTTTATCCCGGGGATACAAGGATGGTTCAATATATAAAACTGACCAATGTGATACACCACAGTGATACAATGAAAGTTCATTACTCATTTATGATGAAAACACTCAACAAAATAGGAATAATAGGAACTTATCTTAAAATGAAAAAGGCCATATATGAAAAGCTCAGAGATAACATCATAATCAATGGGGGAGATGACATTTTCCTCTAGCATTCACTGCAAAACAAGAATGTTAACTCGCACCGAATCTATTTAACATCTTTCAAGAACTTTTATCCAGAGAAAATAGTGAAGAGGAAAAAATAAAAGGCATCCTGTGTAATGGAATGGGAGGGCTGCAGTGCTGAAGAGTATAGAAAATGAAACATATTATTGCAGCCATCTTTGGGAAATAAACCTGACATGGACATTATTTTTTAAAATGAAGTTTCAACGAATTACTCAGACTATTTAGCGAGGCTATTACTTTCATAATAATTCCCAAGAATTGTGAGTCTATTATGCATGAAGCCACAGAATGTAGTACAAGGCCTGGAATATCATAAGTGCTTAAATGAATAAATGCTTGATAAAAGAAATGTATGGCTTTTGTTTATTAGATATATTGATGTAAGGTTTACGCATATCATAACCCACATGCAGCTTAAATAAAACAATTGACACTGATAAGTTTATGGTTCCCTTTCATTTTCTTCTTCCCTCCTCATATACACTGAATATGATGTTTCATTGAGGGGAATAAATGAGAATTTATTTTTCCAAATATCAAGTACCCCTTACTGTATTTTAGGTGCGTATGAAATAGTTTTACAGTGTTTTGGGAACTAACATAATGAAGGAGAATATGCTATATGGTATAAGGTAAATATGCTATAGGTACATGCTATAAGGTAAAGGAAGTCAGTTTATTACTTACAGATAGTTAGCATGGGAAAATAGGAGCCTTGGATCGACGACAAACTGGTCCCCTAGAGCTTAGCCTGTAGTGGACGGAGTCTTAGTTGCACATGCCCGACTTGTGCTACAGCTGAGGGACCCTGGAGAGCAGCACTTCCGAGTTTCATACCTTGAGGGTGACATGACATGCTGAGAAGGAGCCTTGAAGGGCAGGCAGTTTCTAGAGGGAGCAGCTGGAACATTGATTGGCCGTTCTGGCCGCTTCTCCCTTATCTCAGTTGTGGCATTCCCAGCACCTTCTACAGTTATTCCTGAGGCTGCACTGGGAACTGTCTGAAAGAACTATTTCCTCACTTTAAATATTAATCTATTTAAAATAAACCAGTTTTGGTAGGTACTACTTTAATTCACATTTTACATGTAGCCACCTGAAACATATGTAACACAGAGGGCAGGTAGGAGCCCTGGGATTTGTGTCTTGGCAGCACTACCAGAGCCAATGCTTTTAACCACTACTCTATGTTGCTTCTAATTTATGTCGTATTTAAAGAGGGGGAAAACTAAGTGGGAGAGAAAAAAAAAACCAAAGTGGGCATCCGGACAAATTGAGTGCATGAGATGATCAGAGGTGAAGAGGATCACATGACAGCGGAGGCTGAAGAGGCACCTGGAAGGAAGTGGGGTTGGCCAAATCTCCCTTCTGCTTCCGCCCATCCTGTGATGTGCTCTGGAATTAGAAGAGCTGAAGAAAGCTTCTGGCCTGCTTCTGGGTTCTCTGCTATTCCCAGAAAAATTCTGGTGCTCGTTTTTCTGCACAATTCTGTGAAATCTTTGCAGACATATTCATTTTATATTTCCAGTGAAAAATGGTTTGAATTCCACTTAATATCCACGTGATGCATGAGATTTAAAGCATTAGGTGTTTCTCAGGTTAGTTATAGTACATTATAAAAAATTCTGAACAATCCTTTATGTAGTAAACCATGTTGAAAACAGCCTGAGTGAGTATCACTACCAGCCTGGTCTTGCCTATCTTCTTCCTGACCTACAAGTTGTAGGTTAGTTGTTCCCGCTCTCAGTTGCTGCCCAAATTAAACAAAGTAGAATCTCTAGAGGTGGAGGCCAGGATGTGGTAGTTTTAGGAACGCCTCCAAAAAAAAAGAACTCCTCCAAGTGTAGCAAGCATGGTAAACAATGGAGACAAATACATGAAACTTGGCAACCCTCTGAAAAGATGACTATTGTTGAGTATGGACATCTTATATGCATAATATTTGTTTAAAGTTAAATGAAAACAATAAAATATATGATAACGACTACTGTCTTATCATAGGAACATACACACTTTAAAAAACTAGCGTTAGGAGATGTAAATGCATATATCTATAAAATCCTTCTTTAGGGAGAAACTCTTTAAATTGCAGCATTGTTCAAAATGGACATTTTTTTCTAGTAAGAAATAATTTGATCATAAAACACATAGAAAAATCAGTTTCTTACAAAATTCGAGAAACAGGAATCATAGACCAGAAAGAAGTTGGAGCAAATTTCAATTAATGACTATCTCTGTCCTTTCAAGGAAAATTCCAGATGAGAGTCTACTGTACAAGAGACACTCAAATACTAAGCTAATCCAAATAAATCTTTTTAAATAACTAACATTTTGACTACAAATAAAAAGGAGGTTAAGTTTCAAGGGATTTATCTAAGCAACTGTGAACTTCTGGCAAGTTGAAGAAGTCTGAAAATAATGTCTAAAATTTCAAAACATTTTGTCAAATTGTAGTCTTTTTTGTTTTTGCATTAAAGTATGCCACCTAAAAATGTAGTACAAATGACAGAATTTTTCAATTACTATTTTTAAAATCCCTGATGTCATAATTAAATTTGGCAGGAATGATCAAAAGCTGCAAAAAACCTTAGCTAAAATTCTGATGGAGACTTAGATTCACAAGGTGCCAAAGTATCATAACATTAATTACTTGCTAGACAGGAGAGGAAAAAGCCCGAATTTAGATTAGGGAGATCCAGCTCTTACTCTTTTAACACAAGGGATCAAACTGAGCCTCATTAATTGGTGGCACACAGACTTTGTGTGCTTCTGAACATGATGAATATGAAGCAATAGCAACACTTATGAAGCACGCTTGCCAAAAATGTTTAATCAAGGCTTATCCTATAATGGAAATAGGAAAATACAGAAAATAAAGAAACAAGTTAAACAATGCCAATTAGACAAATGCAGAATATAAACTATTGCTACGACAACCGAGTCTCCAAAAGCTCATGAGAAGAAAGAAGAGGAAGTGAGGAGGAAGAGGAGGAGAAGAAGGAAGAGGAGGAGGAGCAGGAGGAGGAGGAGGAGGAGGAGGAGGAGGAGGAGGAGGAGGGAGAGCTGGTGGAGGAGGAGGGGGGATGGGAATGCAGCTGCTCTATATTCCCAATTTTAAAAAAGTTTTTACTAGATCAAATTTTCCTAAATTATAAAATGATGATTTCATACATTATACTACTCTTACATAACTCAGTAAAATTTATAGTTTCAAAAATTATGAGTCAGTTATATTTCTTGTCAAGTTGAATCATATATATATATACAAATATTTGTATGTACGCATATATACATAGGTACAGATCTCCCCCTCCTTATATGCACATGCATACCTACATGCATTTTTATTTCTTTTTGATAGTATAAAGTTTAGGAAATGGGTTATTTCAAACTATGCAGTGCAAATTGGTACAATTTTTCCAAATTGCAAGTTGCAAATTTTTAAAAATGTGTTTAAGACTGTGTATGTACTTGAACAAATTTGCTTCAATTGTAGGAACTCGATTTTCTTGAAAAAATATGAGGTAAAAAATTCATTTTTATATCTAATAGCATAAACAAGTAAACACTACTATCAAGTTAAAAGTAGTTTATAAAAATTATATATATATATTAGTACCATTATTTGTTTTAAAGTGTAAATATACATCAAGACAGGTACATACATTGATAAAAAATGGAAGAAACAGACATCAAAATAGGTTTATCAGTGATTAGTCAGATGAAAGTAATTAGTACATTTTGTGCTTTTCTAAATTTTCAATTTTTTTTAACAGTTACTATAATGTTTATAATGCTTTTGTTTTCTGGAGAAAGAGAGAGCTGTAAAAATAGTAGAAATGTGTAGTGGATGTTTCAGAGTCACTAGTTGATTAGTCTACAATGCAATGTAGATTGACTTTTCCTTACAGAGAATCATATGGTGACATAGAAAGACTTTCTGTACTAACTTAACGTTAAGGTTGAAGACAGAAAGAAATAAATATCATTTTCTTTGAATGACATTTCTGAAAGAAAACCAAAATGAGAGGAACAACTGTCTTGATATTTTTGCTTTTGTACCTTAAGATTTCTTCACGAAAATTAAATCCATTGCATCCATATGTCTTCTTATAGAAATTAAGAATACAATGTTACATCTTATTGTCATTTTCCCAATGTAAACTCATATCATTTCAGTACTAAGAGTTTCTCATGAACCGTCAAAATATAAAAAAAAAATTGTAGATGGTTTATCTACCAAATGGAACAGATAATGTTTCTGTACTAAAAAAAACTAAGTAAACATTTTATTCAATTCCCTTGAATCCTGATCATTACACACCTATAGATTTGTGAAGTGAGAGTCTGGGTTAACTTTTCTATTTTTCCTACTGAGTGGCAAAGAAGAATCATGGTCTCACAGCCTGTGGGAGGAAAGGTAGCTCGGAAAAGTCAAAGAAATACAGGTGCAAAACCTTAAAGCAAGATGCAAAGCTTCTAACATTTCGTTACATTTTGGTTAACATTTTCTTTGTCAGGGTAACAGTGTATAAAACTAGTCTACCGAATACTTTATTAAAGGATGAAATTCATCCTGACCTTTACTTTAGAAATCTTCTAGAATTAGGAAAATTTTCTGACAACAGAGGATTCTAGTGCTATGGGGCTTCTCAGGGGAGCCTACAGCTGCCTCCTTGTCTGGTTCTTGTTTCAGATAATACTCCTGGGAGTAGGCAGAAAGGAAGAGTCCACCATATCGTCAGAGAGCCAATTTCATCATTTTACAAGTATTCTTGGTAGATATAAAATAAGGAGAATCTGACATTTTGAGAGATTTGACAGCAGGACTCTGACTCAATGATTACAGCAAAGCATTACTAGCTTCTCTGTTGGTATATTTCTTTTCTTTTCTTTTCTTTCTTTCTTTCTTTCTTTCTTTCTTTCTTTCTTTCTTTCTTTCTTTCTTTTTTTTGTGGGGGGTGCTGGGGATCAAAATCAGGCCCTTGTGTTTGCAAGGCAAGCACTTTAACCACTGAGCTAACCCCCCAGCCCCTCTGTTGGTGTATTTCAATGTCTAGTAAAAATCTCAAACAGATTCTTTTTCTTCTTCCACTGAAGATGGAGAACTGTTTTGCCCAAAATAGGCTCTCCAAGGAAGTGCCTTTTTGTATAAAATAACTCACTATTACATATTTTTACAGTTCCAAGTTCTCAATACTGGGTTTTTGCCAACTCTATCTTTCTTAAATTTTCCATATTGTGCCTTATTGAGTTATAGAGGATTGTTTGATAAAATTACTTTCAGGCCAGCACAGGCTTAGGGAACGAAGGATTTATCTACATTGATACAAAAATAGTGGCTAAGCTATAGAAGTAAGTATATGTGTTGGTATGATACCCACTTTGACCGGTCTTGTCATGGAACCTGGGAGTTCTGAATGCAAGACTTGTAAATGTTTCTTGAATGGTGGTACATTTAAGTTTGCTGTTTCTTAAGTAGGCGGATCCTATTTTTAGATCACCAAAGAAGGAATTTAGATTCATAAACATATTTTATGTCCAGAATCTCACATAATTTGTCATTAAAGAAATGCATTGTGGGGATGCTGACTTGGATATTCCCCCTCTGCAATTCTTTGAGGTTTATCTTTCTTACTTCCAAGCTTTTAAAACTTATGGGTACACTTTTAGTTTAGGATATTTTTTCTTACCTTGCCTATCTTTATGTAGTGGATAGCTTATTAATTTACTTCATTTCTTTCCTCATTTGAATGTCTAAACAAAATTTATAATTCCTAGAATTTAATTTGAAGCCCCTTATATTCAGAACACTAGCCATTTTTTCTACTGTGATGTCTTCTGTAATGTTATATGCCACTCTGTGATAGTCCCACTTGTAATTCCAAAAAGGTTGGGAAAGAAAAATTCTTACAATTGCTTAAAATCATTTGCCTCTGAAATATTAAAAGACATTCTTAAAACTGGATGATAACTGCCTATGTGGATAGGTCATAGAAGTATCCTGACTCTACGAATAAACTGGCTAATGTGTTTTTTCATTTTTCCTAAAATAGGACTTATTTTAGCATCACAAGGCTAACACCAGACTTATATGTATGCCTGAGTTAAGAATGACTGCACTCTAACTCAAGATTCACTAAATATATATATATATTTGCCAAACAAATTAATGCGTTCACATATGAAAGGTATTTGGGGAAAACTATTCAAATGTATACAAATGATGATTATAATATATAGTAAATATTTAAATTAAAAATTATTATAGTAAAAGATACATTGCTATTAATCCCCCTCAAAATATTCCCCCTTGCTTTGAACACGCTTATCCCCTCGTTCTTGCCACCTCCTAAACAGTTCTGGAAGTCCTCTTGTGTCAGTGTCTGTGCCTGCACTCACCTGGCTGCCTTGATGTCCTGAACTAATTCAAAACATGTACTTTTCACGGTCATTTTGACTTTGTGGAGAGCCAGAAGTCACATTTGGCCAGATCTGGCTGGTGAATAAGATGGATGAAGACACACCATAATGTCTTACAAGCCTGTATTTCTGTTGGATGGCACCCAGTAGCAGCACTCACCTTATTTTTATTTTATTATTTTATGTATTTTTTTATTTCTTACCAAGAACATGTATTGGTACATTGTATATACAATGATTATATTCAACATGGATATTTTGCACCTGTACATAATCTATCTTGTTTCCCCCCTTCCCCTCCCCTCTCTTCTGTTGCCCCACCCTTCTCTATTTGCAGCAGGTTTATTTATGCTTTTCCATTTCTCCCTTTCTTCTTTCTTTTCTTTTTCCCTTCCTTCTTTTCCCCCTTCTCCCTATCTAGTTCTTCTCTTTTGAATACTATCTTTTTTTTAACATAATATCTATTATACCTCTTTGTCCTTATTTACACTAATGGTTTCTCATGTCAGAGAAACAATTTGATGTGTACTAATAAGTGTCTGATTTATTTCACTTAAGAATATGTTCTCAAGGTGCATCTATTTACCTACAAATGTCTCTAGTTTATCCTTTTTTAAGGCAGAGTAGTACTCCATTGTGTAGAAAAACCACATCTTCTTTAGCCATTCATTAGTTGTTAGGCATTTAGCTTGCTTCCAAGACTCAGCTATTACAAATTGTGTTGCTATGAACATGGTTGTGCATATATCACTGTGTCACATGATCATCTCAATAGATGCAGAAAAAGCATTTGACAAAATCCAACACCCATTTATGATAAAAACTCTACAGAAATTAGGAATAGATGGTCTTTACCTAAATCTGATAAAAGCCATCTATGACAAACCAACGGGCAACATCATACTAAATGGCCAGAAACTGGAAGCTTTCACACTGAAATCTGGAATAAGAGAAGGTTGTCCACGATCACCTCTATTATTCAATGTAGTTCTAGAAACATTACCCAGAGCAATCAGGCAAGAGAATGAAATAAAAGGAATAAAGATAGGAAAGGAAGAAGTTAAACTATTATTATTTGCAGATGACATGATACTCTACATAGAAGATCCAAAAAATTCCACCAAAAAACTTCGAGATTTAATAACTAAATTCAGTTGCGTAGCTGGATACAAAGTCAACACCCAAAAGTCAATAGCATTCCTATATACAAATAACAAACTCACTGAGAAAGAAATAACAGAAGATATCACATAAAAAATAACAGAAGATATCACATAAAAAATGAAATACTTAGGAATCGATCTAACAAAACAAGTAAAAGATCTTTTCACTGAAAACTACAGTACTCTAAAAAAGGAAATTGAAAGGGATTTCAGACAATGGAAAGATATCCCATGTTCATGGGTAGGAAGAACCAACATAGTGAAAATGGCCATACTTTCTAAATTACTATACAAATTTAATGCAATTCCAATCAAAATACCAATGACATACTTCACAGAATTAGAGAAAACAATCATGAAATTCATCTAGACCAAGAATAGCAAAAACAATCCTGGGCAACAGGAAAAAGACAGGGGGCATCACAATCCCTGACTTGAAATTATACTATGAATCTTCTGTGATAAAAACAGCACTGTCCTGGCACAATGACAGACCCGAGGACCAATGGAACAGGTTAGAAGATGCAGAAACAATTCCAAACACACTCAAATACCTCATTTTTGACAAAGGAGCCAAACACCCTCACTGGAAGAGAGATAGCCTCTTTAATAAATGGTGCTGGAAAAATTGTCTGGTCACATGCTGAAAATTAAAACTAGATACATGTCTTTCACCATATACTAAGCTAAAATCAAAGTGGATCAAAGATCTAAACATTAAAACAGAAACACTAAATCTACTAGAGAATAGAATAGGAAGAACTCTCAAAGACATAAGGGTAGGAAAAAAGTTTGTGAAAAGAACCCAGACTGCACAGGAAACAATGCAAAGAATCAGTGCTTGGGACCACATCCTATTAAAAGACTTTTGCACAGCAAAAGAAATTACCAATAGAGCAGGACGAAAAGCCACAGAGTGGGAAAACATTTTTGCCAGCTGTCCCTCAGACAAAGCTCCAACATTTAGAATATATAAAGAACTCAAAAAAAAAAATCAAACCTCCCTAATTTAAAGACCCCATCCAAAAATGGGCATCTGAAATGAATTGACATTTTTCAGATGAAGAAATAAAAATAGGAAATAAATATATGGAAGTGTTCAACATCATTGGTCATTTAAGAGATGCAAATCAAAACAACGCTAAGATTCCATCTCACTCCAGGAAGAACAGCTATTATCAAGAAATCAACCCATAACAAATGCTGGTGGGGCTGCAGGGGAAAAAGGAACCCTCCTCCACTGTTGGTGAGAATGCAGGCTGGTCCAACCATTGCGGAAATCAGTGTGGAGATTCCTTAGAAAACTACAACTAGAAGTTCCATTTGACCCAGCTATTCCTCTGCCTGGTATCTTCCCAGAAGAATTAAAATCACCATACTCACCTTATTTTTAATCATCCCTCTTAAAGACATCCATGAAGGAGTGCCACAGGGGAGATCCTTGAGAGAAGGCTCGCTGCTCAAAAATACTCCAGGTCTTGCTTGTCTCGAGCAAAGAATTGGATAAGACAAGCAATAACGGTGCTGAAAAGTTTACTTAAAAAGTGACAGTGAAGGGGTAAGGGGAAAACTAGCTCTGCAGAGCAAACTTGGGCTGAACAAAGAAAAAGAGGATAAAAAGGAAAAGTTAAACATTCACGCTATGTTGCAGAGACACTGCTCAGGCGACTGTACAGACGGATGCAGGACAGCAGCTGTCTGTGGTGGGAGCTCCTCCTTCTTGTGGCCTGCGTCTTCTCCAGAGCTCCGGATTCTTCTCTCTAGCTCCTGGTTCTTGCGAGCTCGGAAGGAGTCCTGCACACAGGTCCGCCTGTTGCCTTGGGAACTTGTAACTGACAAGTCCCGCCCATTTCCCCAGCCAGTTTTACCACGCCCTATCACCTATAACGGTTGGATTCAGAGAACCGCTTCAGAAAGTGGCGATAGCAATGGAATAAGTGTGTTTGAAACAAGGGGGATTAATGACAATGTGTCGTTTATGGTAATAAGTTTTAAAAAATTTAAACACACACCATATATTCTGACCAGCTCTTGCATTTGAAATATGACAATTTTGAGGAATGTATAATCAAGTTGATTATAACGTTGGGATGATCTTGAGACATACGTAATTTAGCAACATAAAGATAGTGGACTGGAAACAATGGAAATGAAAATTTAACTCACTCTCCTATTACTTATCTCATTAATATGTTAGAGGAAGGAATGAGTACATCATTAATACTAAGATAGCACCCAAGTTTGTTCAATAGAGAGATATAAAAGACTTCTGAGAGAGAGAATCCTTTTGAACCTGAAGCAAAGATTTATACTCAGAAATTTTAGCATAAAATTCACAATGTGTTTTTTTCTTAATTCCATGTAACACTTCACTATTAATATTTTCAGTTTTAAGGTATTTATGAGTGACAAGTTATTGGACCAGGTCAGTTAATGTTTAAAATCTCATCCTTAATCCATTCAGTAAACAAATGTTTTTAAAAACAACTTACTTCTCAAAGTTATTTATAAAACACTTAATGTTTTAGATGTTTAAAAGGAGAAGCGTAGTACCTTTATATCTCATTATATAAATTATCACTAGGAAAGGACATCCATCAGAAACAAAGGAATTCCAATCCCATTGCATTATCATTTTTCATAAACTCATTTTTTTCTTACCATCAGAGAGAGAGAGCGAGAGAACACATGAGACAGAGAGAGAGAGAGACAGAGATAAAGAGAGAAAGACCTAGTTTGTCCTTATGGGACTACTAGACCATCCAGGGCTGCAGATGCTCCCCTTCCTGTTGTCCCTCAACATCTGCCTCATCACCGTGGTGTGCAGCCTTTGACTGATAGCCCTCATCTGGAGGGACCCCACCTTCGTAGCCCCATGTACTTATTCCTCAGCACCTCAGCCTTGGCAGATCTGTGTTCTTCATCCTCTGTGGCTCCCAGAGTGTCCATCAGTTTTTCATCAAAGAATCACATGGTATCTTTGGTTGAATGCTTCACTCAATTCTACCTTCTTGTTTTTGGTGCAAGCACAGAATGTTTCTTCCTGTTAATGATGGTCTACGACTGCTGTGTAGCCATATGTAATCCCTTGTTTTGCCCAGTGGTGATGTCTTTGCCATTGATTGATAAGTATGTCATATGCACCCCATAATTCATGTAGGGTAATCTTCCACAGGTCTAATATGATACATCATTTGTACTGTGAAATCATAACACTATATACAATTCCTTGCACTGACTCATCAATTGGTAAATTAGTACTTTTTATTTCTGTCATTTTTATACAATAATTTTGTTTTATGAGCATCATAGTCTCTTATACCCACATCCTCTCTGTCCTTCTGACAGTGGCAGAAGCAAAGCCTTCTCCATTTGCAGTGCCCATCTGCTCCCCGTCTCTGTGTTCTTGGCACTCTCTTCTCGACGTATTTGAGTCTGGGTCAGATAAATATCAGGAAAAAATGTACTCACTGTTCTACATCATTGTAACCTTCCTGTTAAACACCTTTATTTATATTTTAAGACACAAAGATTTAGGTGCTCTGAGAAACGTGATAAATATTTTTCAAGAGATTGTCCTTATGTTTTCTGTTTTACTCTTTGTTTAAATAAATCATTATTCTACTTTATGCGTTTAGTAAGAACCTAATACATGTTGTTAAATGAGTGAATAGAGTAATTTAAACCAGATATATTGTTTTAGTTATAAGTTATAGTCATCAAAATGGTTAATGAGCACTTGAGAACAGATTCGAGTTACTGGTTGTTTTCAACCTACACTCAAAAGCGAAATTGAACTCACCATGCAAAGTGTAACATGAATGAACTTTTGTATTTCCAGATATAGATATTTCAAAATTCTTTTAAATTTATACTTTTAAAACTCAAAATATGTAAATTCTGTTTAAGAAGTATTTATATCCTCCTAAATAATTATTCAGCAATGTATTTTTTCAAATTCCCTGTTTTGTAGCTATTTCTCAATATACCAATACTATGAAAGTTAAAATAATATTGTTACAGTAAATATATCTTTTTGAGGAATTTGAAATGAATAAATCTATGTAATTTAAAAGTAATATTGAAAAGGAACTTACATTGCTCTGGAAGTCACTAAAAGATTTGAGAATTTGTTAATTAAAATACCTAAAATAATTTAAAGACATACTCTGCATCATAAGTATGAAAGTTCTGAATTGTTTCCAAATTTCTACCTTTTAACTATTGGTCAAACCTGCTCAGCATTCTGCTTCTGAATGCAGTTTTTTCCTGGAATTGTTAATTACCTAAAGTTGCAGGAAAGTTTAATCAACTGTCAGTGAAGTAAATGAAACTGATTATTATTCTGTCTAAATTGTCTGTGTTTCTGTCCATCCCTTTCACTGGTGCGTGCTTAACCTCTGACTTTACTACATGCCGAATTTCTCTCCTCTTCATCATTTAAAAAAAATTGTTTGAAGAAACAGTAATTCGGTGGTCATATAACCAAAAGCTCAACATGGGGCAGACTGGCTTTCGGCACAGTCTGCTTGGGACTCGGTTTCCTCAGATTCCAGTTCCTCTCACTGCATCTGCGCTGTCCCTTCAGTGTGGGCTCCAATTCAAGTAGGTCTGTGCTCGAGATTACAGAATCTCTGTAGAAGTTCTGGTCTCCGTCTCTTCCCAGGCAAGCCCGGTGACAAAAAATAATTTTTCAAATGTATCATTCAGACAGAATTGTCTTGGGTATATGACTGCTGCACGTCAGTATACAGTCTTTCTCTGTGGCCTTTATGCATTTATTATTTTAATAATAATCTCTACTTATTTTAGGTGTGACACAGAGATCAGAGTATTACATTCTCCATGCTTTTTGCAGCCATATTGCACAAAGCAGGGCTGTCATCCTCACATCTCCCAAAGGAATATCGCCACAGGAGACTCCATAGGTAATGGGGATAACATTTTCACAAACACTAAGCAATGAAAAATTAATTTCCGATTTTAACAAGCTTCTTTTCATGCTTCCTTGGGTGGGAAAGGGCTATTTAACATTTTACTGTTTTGCATACTAGTCTTTGGAGTAGACCTTCTAAATTTATTTATAGTTTCTTTTCTATCCTCCCTCCTATCTTCTCATATTAATATTAAGGATTTACAAGGCAAGTTTAAGGTTAATTTTTTCCTACTCTCTAAGGTGTATTAGATCTTGCTATACATATTCCATGTACTGATTAACATAGTCATTGGCTGGTACTGCGATCCAAGTCATGTCCAAACTAGGATATAACCTCATGGAAGAAAGGATGGGAAGAAGGAAAATAAGAAATAATTGATTAACTTCTCTTATACTCTAAATATTTTAAAGATTCACTTTTTGGTGAGAATATACCAAGTCCAACAGTGATAACTCAAATTGTAAGAGGTGTCCTGTGCCTTTTTGTAGGGACCAGATGTGGGAACACACTTTTAGAATTAACCTAGCCAAGTCTGAACAAGAACCTGAGGCTTGTTATGCAGATGCCAAGAGATCCTGAGAAAGGAGGGGGAAAAGTCACACTAATCATCCACGAATCAGCTCAGGGAGCACCTTTCCCACTAAGTCACACAACTAAGGCAGAGATGGGGCTGCAACTTGAGGGAGCAAGTGGGCATATAAAGAAGACAAAGAGAAGATTTGGATTGGAGTGAAAATTTATATTTTCTGAAACATTTACAAAGATAAGTGAGAAACTTCCAGTTAAGAGCCGCCCTCTGTTTCTATTTAAGGGAAGCCTGGCTGAACTTGTAGCTGAAATCTCTTGGGCAGAACTGGGCTGTACTGTGGGTGGAGGCAGCTTCCTAGTAAGAGGAGAGACTTTTGTTCAACATCCAATTTTACTTAGCTAATCTTCACTCATTGTTGAACAGATTTAGATCTTAGAAGGACTCTCTATTCTTACAAGTGGGTAGACCCTTGAAAAAAAGACCAAGACTCTTTTGAGTGGACTCACATTGACCAAGGAGAGAATATAATGAGGTGAAGAGGGTGGAAAAATGAATTTTGTCTCTTGCCTCTAACTATAGTGTTGGCTCTGTTGCTGGCCCAATGTTTCTTTCTGTCCGGAGGTACATCTTGAAATGTCATGAAAGTAGTGTAAAGATGAAGAAGAAATTCACCTTCTGATTTCAAAAACAGGAATTTATCTTCTAAGAATATGTATTACTTTCCTTTACACAGTTTTTTTGTAAATTAAGAACTAAACTGGAAGACTTAGATCACAGTTTTATAAACTTTATATACAGTTACTCCTACTGGCCTGAGGAAGGCATGTTTGCAGTGTAGGGAATATAGGAAGTTAAGAGAAGTGAAAATAAGCCTGCAGTTTTTTCACTGAGTGACTAGGGGAGCAGAATGAGGAAATGCAAAGCCTGAGATGACAGTGCTCCGATTTTGCTGTGCCAGGCTGCAGTGTGGAGTGGGGGAGGTGTGTGGATAGTCTTGCTGGAGCCTGTGGGAAGACTCTTCTGCCCAGAGTCTTGTTTGAGAGTGTAGAAAAGAGTCGGCACGTGGTCTTCCCTGCACAGCTCTGGGGCCTGGACTGCAGCATAGTCAGACAGAGAGCGGCCTCAATGTTTAGTCCTCTTCGTTCTCACTAATGCAATGAAAACAAGATTCCTTGCCTTATCAGGCTGTGTGTAATTTTCAACTGGAGTGATTTATTGAATTCCTTGAATTTTCAGACAATTCAATTTGCTCTTGTGTGTAGCTCTTACAGAATCTAGGTATTTATTTTGTATGCAAAGAACTGTTACATATTTTTTGAGAAAATTTTAAAGAACTATACTAGCTTTGTGCTTTCACTATTTGCAAAGTAAAAATTAACACTGTATAACATTTCCACCATACTTTTGAGTAATATCTTTGATTATACTTTCAAACTACTGCTATGCTAAGGAGCAGGACAATCTTCGGGTTTGAACTCACAAATGAACCATAGAAGCTCACAGAGAACAAAACTTCTTTCTAGCTAGAGAATCTCACACAAAACTTTGATATGCTAAATGCTTGTCAGAGGCAGGATTTGCAATTCAAGAGAGCTTCATGCAAATAACATATTCGTTTTTTTTTAATCCCAAATGGTGTGATTTAACATTTTAAGTAGTATAGTTCCTGCAGGTAGTCAAAACACCTCAGATAAATGCAGCACTAAGTCACTAAGTCATGGTCTCTCTTGGTGTTCAAAGAACCTACAAACTCTGGTGGTCTTCATTAGAACAGGCTTTGAGCAAGCTCCTCTGTGCAAATAGTCTTTTAGTTATGCTCCCGTATGAGAAATGTGGGGACTGACATCTCTAGTCACTGGAGAGGTTCTGTATCTCAGAAATACATACCAGGCATTATTTTGGTGTGATGCTAGACATTGACGTCACTCTCAGAGACTCAAGGCTTCAATGATATCCCTATTTATCTTCCCATCCTAATCTCTATGAGACCCATACAGGTTATGCTTGATAAGAACAGACAACCACAACTTAGCCATTTTGTAATATCTATTGCTGTTATTTTACCAGATGTGCCACTCTTACCAGAACACTTTGATATAATGTTTGGTATGAGATATGAGGTTGTTGATAAGGAAAATATGTTATTTTTAATGCATTTCATGAACGGGAATGAGGAGCATTTTACATTCCACTGGGATGGGCAACAATATATGTTGATGGTGTTGCCCCAGGGACATACTGACCTTTCTGTTCTATGTTTGAAAGAGAGTTTCTCCTCTGAATATGTTTCAGAGGAGCAGGCTGGCCCACTATATGAAGACGCCCTATTAACTGGACCTAACAAATACTCTGAGTACTTTTATAAAGTTCTTGAGTTTTATACAATGACAGATACATGCTACAAAAAGGTATAATGAAAGCAAGTGATTCTTGTAGCAAAAGCAATATATTGTAAAGAAATTTTTGATACCTAGACAGTGGGAAACCACAGCTGGATTTGATAGAGAGAACAGAGCATCACTTGGAGATCCTAGTATTTGTCGAGATAGGGACTAGGTGGGAATTGGACTTTACTGCCTTACGGAGAGTTTGATAGCATGCTATTTGTAGGAAGGAGGGTAAACAGGGTAAACGTTAACCAGAGGAAGCACAATAGAAGAAATGACTAGCTACTTGCCAAAAAAATTTTTTTTTTCCTAGACAGACAGCTACCTTTGCAGTTAGTTGTGGTCATAGGATTGAGTTTCAGATTGAAAGTGATATACATTGCCTACATTTACGTTTAAGCTGCTAAGAATCAATTGTAAACATTTCCTTCCAGCTTGACCCAGACAAGAACACAGACATTGAAAGTTGTTGTGTGTGGAAAGTGCCTGAGTGATAAGGTAGGAGGAGGCTAGGATTCTGACTCGTCAAGTGAATAGCTTATGTTTTCAGTAATAAAAAGGTCCTTTATAGTCGATGTGAAGGAGGATTAAACTTCTGCCGGTCAACTAAGGTATTCTGGCTTTTCTGTGTATGCATTTCATAGTATGGTACATATCATATAGGTGCATTGCCAAAAAAGTTTCTAAACTGTGTATAGTTAATTATTCAGTTTGTTTTTCTCTGTAGGGACAAGGGCATTCAGATTTAACAATTTTATTTGTTATCCTATATGTAAGGATAAGTTATTTGCACATTTTAAGTGGGAAAAGTATGTGTGTATGGGGTGATGGTAAAAAGACGTACATTTGATAAAGGTCAGTGTAGTGGCAGTGTGGGAAATGAATTGAGTAACTATAAGTTGATGCAGTTACTGTAGGTGGGAGATTGTTTAATAGTCCAAGCAAGAGATAAATGTATCTTGGATTTTGAGGATAGATGTGAAGATGGAAAGAACTAGTTATTTTCAGCCATCTTTAGGAAATAAAATCTGGAATAATTGGTGGCAGTTAAAATAATGGGGTTGAAATGAAGTTAGTGTGAAGGATGTGTCTAAGGTTTATTATTTGTATAAATGCTTGTTAGGTGACCCTATTCTCTGAGACAGAGGCAGGTAAAACTAGAAGAATACCAGGTGTGGAAGCAGAAATGAGAAAAATGTTATGTCTTAATCTTTAGATTTGAAGATTTTAATTCTAAAGTACCTCTGGTAAATGTCTATTAAACACTTTTGCTCATTTTTTAATCAGGTCATTTGTTTTCTTCCTTTGGAATTGAGCTCCTTATGTATTTTGGTCATTAATCTCCTAGTGGATGTATGTAAGTATTTCTCTTATTCTGTGGGTGGGCTTTTTACTCTGTTGAATGCTTTGTTGTGCAGAACTTTTTAGTTTGCTGGTATTCCATTAATTTATTTTTGCTTTTATTTCCTACACTTGTGGCTTCATGTCCCTATTGCCAAGAACAATGTCAAAATTTTTTCTTTCTCTTTCTATCCTAAAACATTTACGGTTTTAGGTCTTACATGTAAGCCTTTAATCCATTTGGAGTTTATTTTTATATATGGTTTGAGGGAATGGTCCAATTTCATCCTTCTGGGTGACAGTTAAGCTAGAGTGTCAATTTGACTGGCTTCACGCTGCCTAGGGCATTAGCAAAAGACACTCCTGGGTATGTCTGGTGGGTCACCAAGGTGAGGCCTTGAGGTCTGTATCCCCACCCCCTTTCCTCTCTGGCCCTGTTCTCTTGCTTTGCTTCCCACTCACCATGAAGGGAGGACCTTGTTCCACCATGTCACTCTGCTGTGAAGTTTCTGCCTCAGAGCCAGCTAACCATGGACCAAATCCTCAGAAACTGTGAGCCAAACAGACCTCTCTTTCTTTAACTTGTTGGTTATCAGGGATTTTGTCCGACAACAGGAAAGCTGACCAATACATTCTGCATGTGGAAATCCAGTTTTTTCAACTTTTTATTGAGGAGGCTTTCCCTTCCCCACTGAGTTTTACTGGTACTGTTGTTAAAAATCAATTGAGCATAAATATTTGGGTTCATTTCTAGCCTCCTTCATTGATCGATGAGTCTGTTTTTATGCTAGTACCATGCTGTTTTGCTTATAATAGCTTTATAACACAATCTCTCAAAACCAGAAAGTGTGATTGCTTCAGATTTGTTCTTTTTTGGGGGCAGGGTGTTGAAACAAGGTCTCACTATGTAGTTCAGGTTGACCTTGAACTCACTATGTAGAGCAAGTTGGCTTTGAACGCATGACGATCCTCCTGCCTCAGCCTCCCAAGGGCTGGGAGGTGTTCACCACCATGCCCAGCCCAGCTTTGTTCTTTTTCCTTAAAATCATGTTCACTATTTGAGGTTTTTTTTAGCATCATACAAATTTTTTGGACTATTTTTTCTATTTCTGTGAAAATTGACATTGAAATTTTCATAGGGATTATGTTGAGCCTGAAGATTGTTTTGAATAGTATGTACATCTCCATAATATTAATTATTCTGTCCATGAACATAAGGTGTCTTTTCTTTTATTTTAATCTTTTTCAATTTCTTTCATCCATGTTTTATATTTTTTTCAGTGTACAGGTCTTTAATCTCATTGGTTACATTTATTTCTAAATATTTTTAATATGGTTACAAATGGAATTGTTTTCTTAATTTCTTTTTCAGGTAATTCATTGTTAGTGTGTAGAAATGCTACTAATTTTGTATATTGGTTTTGTATCCTGCAGGTTTACTGAAGTTCTTCACCATTTCTGATAGTTTTGGGGTAGAACCTTAAGGGTTTTCTACATACAAGATTATTTCATTAGCAAACATGGATAATACTGTTTCTTTATTACCTATACAGAAGCTTTTAATTTCTTTTTCTTGCCTTATTGTTCTGATGACCATTTCCAATACACAGAGAAAATGTCCAACAGATATATAAAAAGATGCCTAACATCTATAACTATCAGGGATATTAAAATTAAATCTACAATGAGATAACAACCCACCCCAGTAATGGGTAGCTGATGTTCAAAAGACCAAGGTAACTAGTATTGGTGAGAATACGACCAAAAGGGAACCCCTGTACACTGTTTGTAGAAATGTAAATTAGTCCAGTCACAAATTTACAAAAAATATGAACAAAAGAAATGAATATAAAGTATAAAATGAACATAAAATATAAAAGTATATATGAAAGAAATGAGTTAGATCTGTTAAAGGGATGTTGTTATTCTCATGCTTTTTTTTTAGCATTATTCACAACAGCCGAGCTATGTAAGCAACTTAAGTGTTTATCAATGATGGATAGATAGAGATAATGGAATCTGATGCCCAATTCCACACTTTTCACCACTACCTTATGCTACCTCTGTATAACTGCTATGTCTTATGTGAGGAGGAAGAAGAACAGATGGGAGAGAAAAATACTCACAGTGTGGTTAGTTTGTGCATAGAGGAACAGAGCTAGAGAGAATGACATGCTGGTGGATGGCTGAAGAGTTACATGGAAGCAAAGATGCTGCCCAAATCTGCCCGCCTGTTTCCTCTGATCTAACCATGTACCTTGGAGCTGCAGGAGTGGAAATAGGCCTCTGGGCTGCTTCCTGGCTTCCTTTTGTTTCCTGGCAAAGTTCAGTACCAGATTTTTATAAGATCCTGTGATTTGTTTGTAGATAATTTTCAGTTTTCATAGGCTTATATTTTAGGTGAAAGATAGTTTGAAATCTACCCAACAGCTACACAAAACATGAGGAAAACAATTGTAAAGGTTGCCAATTTTTTTCAAGTGGTCATCAGATAATCTCTGTATGGGGAGATGGGCTAATCATATCCAGATAGACAAAAAACTATAATTCTTTCCCAGTGAGTATTTCTCTTGCTTTTTTTACTCCTATATTCATTCTGGCAGGTATTTTATTTATGTTGGATAACTCTCTATTTTCATCTATAATATAGGGTAGTGTAATTATTGACTATCAGTTAGTACTTCAAATGTATTTACTAGATAACTTGCTTAAAGAAAGAAGAAGTTCAAATAGCCAATAACTACATAAAAAAAAGTCCAATATCTCTGGCCATTAGAGAAATGCAAATTAAAGCAACAGTAAGATTCCAGCTTACTCCAGAAAAAATGGCTACCAACTAGGAATTGAATAATAACGAATTCTGGGAAGGTTAAAAAAAACATTTCTACATTGTTGGAGGGAATATAAACTAGTGCAAATATTATGGAAATCAGTATGGAGATTCCTTGGAAGACTAAAAATAGAAATTTTATTTGACCCATCTATTCTGCTTCTAGGTATCTTCCTAAATGAGTTAAAGATATCATATTACAGTGATACATGCATACCTGTGCTTATGGTAACAAAATTCATAATAGCTAAATTTTGGAAGCAGCCTACATATCCATCAACAGATTAGTAATTAAATAAAATGTGATATTTGTATACACTGGAATATTATTAGTCCCTAAAGAAGGATAAACTTGAGTCATCTGTAGGCAAATGGATGCACCTTGAGCCCATAGTGCTAAGTGAATTGAATCAGAAACACAAGCTGAAATATCACATGGTTTCTTTTATATGAAAAATCCCCCCCAAAAAGAGCAAAATAAAAAATAGATAAAAGGAAAATAGGTAGATAGATCTTTTACCAAAGGGAAAGGAACAAAGAAATGGAGGGAGGAAGAGAAGGGGATGAAAAAAGATTCAAGATGTGTTATGTATATGTACCAACTCTGCACAAGGAATGAAATCATGTATACTGCAAACATGTAGTAATAAAAACGTATTTTTAAAATGCTTCTTTGGGAGAAAGCTTTCAAATACACTATTGCCCAAAATGGACTTGTTTTTCCTGGTAAGAAATACTTTGGCAACTTAACTAATAGAAAAATGATGTGGAATAACTCCCTTCTTTCTTGATTTTGAAATTTATATTAGTTTTATTTTTCATTTTTTAAATTATCTTCCATCTGAATATAGAATTTTTCTAGTCAAAATATCTCAATAGGATTTTGTTTTAAATAGGATCAAATATATATTAATTTGAGAAAACACCTTTAACAGATGGGCCTTCTTCTGTAAGTAGTGTTTTCATATAGAATAGTGCTAGCATAAAAACAAACACATCAATTAAAAAGCCCAAAAATGAACCCATGCATTTATGGTCAATTAATTACTTAAAATGGGCTCATAACAAATAACAGGAGAACATTCTTTTCATGCAGAAAAGTAAAATTTGACTGTTATACCAAATATAAAACTGAACTTGAAATGAATTAAAGACTTACACATCAGACCACATACTGTGATATTACTTGAATGAAACTAGGAAAAGACCACACGCATCGATATGAACATAACTATTTTAAATATGACCCTAAAAGCACAAATAAGCAAAAACAGATAACTGAAAAAAGTTTATCTATAACAAACAAAATACTGAGTGAAGAGATAAACTATGGATTAGCAGAAAACATTTGTAAGCCACACCTCTTATATTAGTCACTTTCCCATTCCTCAGCAAAATACTCCCCCATCCCTATAGTCAGTAATTTAAAAGAGAAGATGTTTATTTTGGTTTACCTTTGTCAGAGAATTCAGTCCAAGGTCAGTCCAAGGCAGAAGCAGCATGGTAGAAAGACCTGGCAGAAGAACCTCAACCCACGGTGGGCAGGAGGTGGAGGGCGAAGGGAGAAGCCGGGGCCACACACCCAGTAACCCATCTCCAACCAGGCCCCACCTCCTAGCATTGCATTCAGCCACAAACTCATCCACGGATTAATCTGATGGCAATTCCATGTTTCAGTCGCCTTCCAAAAGCTCTACTTCTAAATATATGAGATTTGGGGGGAACATTTTAGATCAAAACCGTAACACTTCTGATAAAGGGCTAATATCAAAAACGTATAAGGAAATCAAGCAACTCAACAGCAAGGACATAAATAATTTGATTAAAAAATGAGCATAAGATGGACATTCTCTAAGGTGAGGATATAAAAACCACCAAAAACAGATAAAAAATATTCCCCATCATTGACTACTAGGGGAATGTAAATTAAAATGCAAGGTAATACCAACTCATTGTGAGGAGGTGGAGAAGAGGGAAATTTGGTATATTGTTGGTGGAAATGCAAGCTAGTACAGTAATTATGGAAAAGAGTGTAGAAGTTCCTACAGAATCTAAAAATGGCACTACCTTATGATCCAACAACTCCAGTTCTGAGTATATAGCTAAATGATTTGAAATCAGTACCTCAAGGAGATGTCTGAACTCCCATGTTCATTGCAACAGTATTCACGTTTTATGGAAGCAACCTACAGTTGCATCAATGGATAAAGCAAATGAGGTATTTATACCCAAAGGAATATACTATTCAGAAGAAAATTCTGTCATTTCAGACAAGCCTAGGAGATATTAGGGTGAGTGAAATGAGGCAGGCATAAAAAGATGAATGTTCTCATGTAAATATGAAATCTAAAACAATCGAACTCTTAAAAGCAGGGTAGAAAGATGGTTACCAGATGCCAGAAAGTGGAAGGCTGAGGGATGCTGTTGGTCAAAGGGTACAAAGCTTCTGTTGGACGGGAAGAATACATTTTGTGAAACAGCATGATGACTAGTGTGTATTTTGTTGTGTACATATAACATCATATTGTATCCCATAAAGGGATGTTGTCAATTTTTAATATAAGATTTTAAAGAGGACACTTTTTATTCGAGTTTTAAAGTTTTGCTAAATACATATAGGTCAGACACATTTCTTATCAGGTTTATAAAATATGGATACGTATGATTTTGTGCACATGTGTATACATATGTGTGTATGTATATATGCATATATATGGTTAGTTTTATTTTTTTCATATAAAGTTTGGAAAATGAGTTGTTTCAAATTTTATAACCTATAATTTATCCATAGATTTTATGGCAGGTTGTTAAAATATCCTTAACATTGTAAGAATACTTAGGCTATTATTTTAATTCTAGGACTTTATGATATCAGATTTTTATAAAAATTATTCAGCCAGAAAAAAACTCTACATTTTTCAAGTGGATGACATAGGAAAATATGTGATATATCATTGTTAAAATTTATGAAAATTTATATGTACTAGTATCATAATATTGTTTTCAAAAGGTATAGAAATATAGTATATACAAATATAGGTACATAAATGTGTAAAAGGAAAACTATAATCCATAAAAATAAAAAGTATTCTTGTTTTTTTTCCTGCATTTTTATTTTATTAAAAATATTTTTCCCAGGTATTTGACTGGAGTCAATCACACGAAATATATTGATTTCATGTATTATAAATGATTCTCAGAATTTAGGTTTAAAGTAACCATTTGCTAAGAGAACTTTATTTATTTATTTATTTTAACCAAGAACATGTATCGGTACATTGTATACATAATGTTCACATTCATCATGGTTATTTTGTACCTATACACGATGTATCTTGGTTTTCCCCCCTTTTCTCCACCCCTCCCTTCTGTTCTCCCCTTCCCTATCTACAGCAGGTTTATTGTCACAAAGGTAACTCATACACATATTTACATGCTCTATATATGTATATACTCATCAAAATATTTCTCCTATGGAATGGAGTGCTTCTTATTTATCAGGGTTAAATTTGGATGTCAAGTCAGTTGCTTACAATGCATTTAATGAATCTCAATGTAACACATTTTCAATTTTCTTTTGTTTTCAGAAGAAAAAAGAATATAAAAATATTCATTATAATAGATTTGTTTAAAGTGATTGGTTGATCAGTATATAATGCCCAGTAGACCAGCTTTGTCCTACAGGGAATTTTTGGTGGCACTGAGGGAGTTTCCATATTAATTTAAGAAACAGGAAGTTTCTGTATTAACTTCACAACATTGAGGATGGAAAGACATACATATCATTCCCCTCAAATGGAATTTCTGAAAGAAAATATGGAGGTACAATTTTCTTTTCTATCTTTGTCCTGGTACCTTAAGAGTTCATGAGTATTTAAATCTTACGGCATCCATTTCATCTTAAAGGAATTGGGTGAGAATATAATTTTCATTTTACTATCATTAGCTTTGTAAAGTTTATTTCAGTACCAAGAATTTTTCATGAGCTATCAAAATATGTGAAAATATTTTTTAGAAGGTTTATGTACTGGATGGAACAGAAAGCAGTCTTGAACTTGAAAATCTAAATAAACATTTCGATTAATTCCTCCTAATCCTGTTGTAAAGTATATATGTTTATCCTGTATGGGCTGCTGCCTGTTAATAGCAATGAAGAATAGTAGTCTTGTTGATGGAAATGCACGTTGGAAAAGCCAATACATTGCAATTAGAATCTGAAATAAGGTCTGTAAAATAGTTTAGGAATAATCAGCTACTAATTCAGGGGAAGAATTGATACTCAAAAGTTCTGAAATTTTGTTCCACTTTGGTTAACACACCCTTTGTCAAGGCAATGAATTATAAATCCAACATTTTATGTGTCTTGAAAAATTAAAATTCATTCTAGACTTTATTCTAGAAACGTTCCACAGTCTGGAAGATTCTTCCAATAATTGAAGGTCATAGGAATATGTGGCCTCTCAGGGAATTTATGCTTTTCTCCTCATCTAGTTCTGTTTAAAAATAGTATTCCTGGAAATATACAGAAAGGGAGAGTTCTCCACATCTGTGGAGTGTGTCTTTATTGTATTCTCAGCTGATATTACCTGGTAATTTTGGACATTTGATGCAGCATACGAGTCAATGATTTTGATTGTGTAAATACTGCCAGCCTCTCCATTAATGGATTTTAACATCTCAGAAAAAAACTGAGACAAATTTTCTCTCTATCTATTCTCAATAAATAGCTCCTCTGCAGAATAGCCTCTCTATTTAAGAGGAAAATGCCTAGATGCTTTTCTAAATAAAATAAATATTCCACTCTTTTTTTTTTTGGTTTGCAAAGAAGATGCTTTGGGAAAGTTAGGTTTATGCCATTGCAGACTTGGGACTTAAAGCCTTTAGAAAACTGCTGCGTAAGTTATACAGGAAAAGTAAAAACATGTATTGGTATGATATCCTCTTGACTGGTCTTGGGAGCCTGGGAAATATCAATAGAAGACTTGTAAATATTCCCTCAGATGGTTGCACACTTAGGCCTGAGGTTTTTAATTGGGAAACTCCTGCTTTAGCGCGCAAAGCAAGGATTTAGCTACATTAAAAAAAAAAAAAAAACAAAAAAAACCCCAAAAAAAAAACCTGTGCTCTGAGTTACATTCTTAGCTACTCTTTATTTTTTAAATTTTGAGACAAGGTCTCCCTAAATCACATAGTTGCCCCAGCTGAACTTGAACTTGCGATCCTCCTGCCTTGGCTTCCCACAGTGCTCGGATTACAGGCATGCACCACTATATCTGACCGTATCCACCCCTTTAACCTTCTCTTTCCACAAGGTTGCCCTCATAAAACATCTCTTCTGTCCATAATCATACTTTCCAGGCTTATTCAACTCACGAGAGCATTTTAAACTCAGCATTTTTTCCTTCCTGGCATTTCTTTATTTTATGTTAGTTATTGTCCACTAATTTGTTTCAGCTTTTCTCCTCCTTGATGTTCTATGTAAACTAAATGCATAAATTTTTGCATCTAAATTGAACCCAGATATTCAAAATATTAGTCATTGTTCCTTTGGGGTGTCTTTTGTAATGTACTTTTCACTTTCTTTGGAAAATCTCACTCAATAGGTTAACGAACAGGAAAAGAAAAATGGTTACAATTTCTTTAGAATCAAGTATAATTAAAATATTAAAAGACATTGTTAGCTATTGAATACTTTTCTACATTTGTATGTTTAATGAGAGCTCTTACATTTGTCCTTCATATGTAAGTAGGCTGATAGCGCATGTTTTTACTCATAAAACATAGGTTGTTTTATTATCACAATGTAATGATTCAGTTACACGTTCTATGAATGGCTGAATTAAGATTGTACTCTAAATAGTTACTTTATTAAAAGAATTAATGATTCTGTTCATGTATCATTTATTGAGGAAAAATTTTAATAGTCTATCAGAAAACTGGAATATTTTCGATGAATGTATAATCTATCATATAGTTATGGGACAGAAAATAACTGAAATACAATTTTAACTTACTGTCTTATTAATGTCTTAAGGGGAAAGAATGTTAGATGTTATTAATATCAAAGAAATAGCCCATTTTTGTTCAGCATAAAAGATATGAAGGAGTTCCAGAGAAATTGAAAAAGGACTGGAATTTGATCCAGTCTTGCTTTAAGGGATTTTAGTATAAGACACAATATTAATTTTTCATATTTAATTCTGTACAAAATATCTCTTTTTTTTAATTATGATTCTGAATAACAAGTTATAACACTAAGAAAATTGGAAATTGGTATCTATGGCCTCACAATTAACATTTTTAAATATCCTTAGATCAGAATTATTTTAAAATACTTCATACTTTTGCTATGTTTTAGCGAACAGAACACTACATCTTCATATCTATTAAGGAGTATCAGAAACAGAAGAATGTGGCATTATAATGCAACACCATTTAATAAGAACACTGGTAACTTTTTCTCTATGACTTTCTTTCTCTCATGGCAGTGAACAGTCTGCGTGGATATGATGGAGGCAAACCAGACGCTGGTGACTAAGTTTTTTCTCAGTGGGATAACAGATCGTCCAGAGTTGCGGGTCCCTCTGTTCCTGGTGTTCTTTTTGATTTATGTAACTACTGTGGTGGGCAACACTGGATTGATTTTTCTCATTTGGGGGAACTCCCGTCTTCACACTCCCATGTACTTCTTCCTCAGCAGTTTAGCCTTTGCAGATGCTTGTACTTCCTCCTCAGTGGTCCCCAGGATGCTTGTCGACATTTTAGACAGAGGCCAGATGATGTCCCTCTTTGAGTGCATGGCCCAATATTATTTTTTTGGTTTTAGTGCGACCACAGAATGTTTCCTCCTGGTAGTAATGGCTTATGATCGCTATGTAGCCATTTGTAACCCTTTGCTCTACCTGGTGGTGATGTCCAATAGACGCTGCACTTGGCTGATAAGTGCATCATATGTAATTGGTTTTCTGCATCCCATAATTCATGTAGGTTTATTATTTAGATTAACTTTCTGTAAGTCAAATATAATCGATCATTTCTACTGTGAAATCTTGCCACTGTATACAATTTCTTGCACTGACCCATCTATTAATGCATTAGTAGTTTTTATTTTTGCTGCTTTTATACAAGCTATTACTTTTATGAGTATTGTAGTCTCTTATACTCATGTGCTTGTTGCCATCCTGAAAACAAAGTCTGAAAAGGGCAGAAGCAAAGCCTTCTCCACTTGCAGCGCCCACCTGCTCTCTGTCTCTTTATTTTACGGCACTCTCTTCTTCATGTATGTGCGCCCTGGGTCTGGTCCAGATAAATACCAGAATAAAATATATTCACTGTTCTACACCATTATAATTCCCCTGCTAAACCCATTTATTTACAGCCTAAGAAACAAAGAAGTTTTAAGTATACTGAGAAATGTGATAAAGAAATAAATATTTTTCAGTGGATCTTTCAAGATTCTATTTTCTCTCTTTTAAAAATACATCATAATAGGGGCTGGGGATTTAGCTCAGTGGTTAGAGTGCTTGCCTAGCAAGCGCAAGGCCCCGAGTTCAATCCCCCGCACCAAAAAAAAAAAAAAAAAAAAATCGTAATATCTGGTCCTGTGTTTTGCACATAATAGAGTTCATACATTTTGCACATGGTAGAAAATTTATATATTGTTAAACAAAGGAATAGAAATTTAGACTATATCTTCTTATCTTAGCAATACATTATTCCTATCACCAAAATAGCTGATAATGACTGGAAGGGAAGACCTCAGTTATTTATTCTTTTAAATCCATATTCAAAAATCTAACTTAAATCAACAAATTACTATGTCTTTGTAACATAAATAAACTCTTGTATTTCTGGGTGCACATTTTAAAACTCTCTTAAATTCATATTCTTTTAAAGGAAGATGCAATGTGTGTAACTCCTTTCTTTAAAATACCCATCCCCTTGTGAACAAGGTATTTTTCAAGCCTTCACTTTAGTAGATATGTATAATTATCCAGCAAATATGTAAATCAAAATAGTATTGTTAGGTCAAATATGACATGCCATATCCTATTAAACCATTTAAAAAGCATGGTTCTATGACATTTAGGGTACTTTTGAAGAGTAGCATATTTTTATTGCAGTCATTGCAAATTATTAAAATTTAACAATTACAATGTTTAAAATATTTAGTGTTTCAATGCAACATAATTTTAAGAGTTTTGAGTTCTTTTAAAAGTCTTGGGGTGAACTGTTTTTTTTCCAACATATTTACTTAGGAAAAATAATCACATAAAGGGAATCAAGCTCAAATTGTTGAGGAATAAAAAGATGTCTGTTGTTGTAGTATTGGTTAAGTACTTTGGCTTTGTCATGTGCATTGTTCCAAGAGGATACCAAATATTTTCTCTAAAAACTTAGGTATGTGGCTAATTACTTAAATCTGTTTATCATATATACTTTATTGGAAAATGTCAACTTGTTTGTATGGTCTCAAGATTCCATGTTTCTTTAATAATGAAATTTATTTTAAAATATAACATGTAATTGCTGATAGCATCTTTTAAAAATTATCTGTTATTTGCAGGTAACTCAGCAATTTCATAGTTTTGAGACTGATTCTACAAACACTGTAAACTAAATACTTGTCGCTTTAAATTTTTTATTCCCCTTTTTATTAAAATTCTTTTCTGTAATTTACTATCTGCCTTCTTCAGAGTAATCCTCAACTTGTTATTTGTGTAAATGTAAATACATTTATTTCCTTATGTACATGGCACACATGTTCCATTTGGAGTACTTGTGCAATTAACAATGTAGCAATACATTTCTAAAGGTGTAATTGGGAGATCTTGCCAACAGATAGAGACTAGAAACCTAGCAAATTTTTTCTTTGGCATGTATACTCTGACTGCATTACCATATTAAGGGACTAATATTTTAATGGTGGGGAATTCATTTAGTCTAACAGAGGGTAACATATGACCTAAACATAATGAAATTAAATATTTATCATTCCAAATAGTGATATATGATGGATGAAGTTATAATTTTACAAGCTTTCTTTATTTTTTAATGGTTAAGCAGCTTAATTTAAGAAGCTGAAACCAATCATCTATAGATAACAAAGAACAACGATTATCTAAGAAGTGAAGACACACATACACAAGCATTAAACAGAAGCATAAATGGTTGCACTCAGCAAATAAAGACCATTTGATCATTTAAACCAATTCTATGTCATATTCAACTAACTTTTTTCAGTTAAATGCATATAAATACAATTACAGTTTTTAAGTATTGTGTTAGCATTTCCTAAATGTACGGATTTTAAGAAAACATTGTTTTTGGACATATGTTATTATTAACCAAATCCAATTTTGACTGAGATAAACATTTTAAATGTATTTTACTCAACAAGTAGTCTTCTTGTAGAGTTACTCTAATTTGGGAAGATCAGGAGGAAAAACAAAAGATGCCAGTGGTTGGGAAGAATCAGGAGTGTGACTTTTAATTTCTCCCTCTGGAGACGATAAGGATTTGAGAAGTAGAGGGGCATAGTAAGTATTTTTGAGGTACTGCATTTTCTGTGGCCATTGTAACAAAATCAGTGGATTATACACACAAATTTATTAAATTGCAGTTTTGGAATCGTAGAATTTTGGCATCGAGGTCTCTAGGATGAAACCGAGGCATTAGCAGGGCTCTGTGTTCCTTTTTGTAAGCATCGTGAGAGAATTTCTTTCCTTTCCTTCCTTAGCTTCTAGAGTCTGCTCACACACTTTGGCATGTGGAATCTTTCCTTCCCTCTTCAATACTAGCCCTGGTGCACCTCTCTGTGCCTTTATTTGTCATCACATCTTCCATAGACCTTGACTCTTCTGCCCTCCTCTTCCACTTCTTCAAAGCCTATTGCACTAACATGGGGCCTACTTAGATAATTTAGGGTGCTCTCTCTAGTTTAAGGTCTGTTGATTATTAAATTACCTTTGAATATTAATTCCCCCTTTCCAAGTAACCTAATATATTATATTCCAAGTTTCTGCCTATTAGGAGATAATTGTAAGGGAAGATTTTCTGCCTGTCATAGGTAGCCTGACAGAAGAGGGACTTCTGCCTATAGTCCTGCTTCCAACACTGGAAAGAAGGAATTCTTCACTCCTTTTTCTCATCAAGTTCCCTGATCCCACACAGTGTGCAGGTGGGGGACTCATGAAATTTAGTTTGGGCAGCTGCTTTCCATCACTGGATTGTGTGGCCAAGGACTGGAGATTCTGGAGTGTCTGAGAGCAGCCAGGAGACCACTTCCTGTAAGGAATGCGATGACTCCATGGTGGTGAGGGCTTTGGGGCATGTCGGGCAGGGACAAAACAGAGATCCGGGGAAGTGAAAGCACAGAAGAGAGCTGAGAGAAGGGCAGCCTTGGAGGCATGTGGGCTCTGCTCCGAAGAAGAGGGTCTAGATCACAAACTCCAATAAAAGCTGGCTTTGGGGGTGAAACCTGGCAGCACGCTCAGTCGACTGGGCCACTGAAGGTAGGCACACACCTGACGTATGATATCTCTGAAAGCTGATACCAACATGAAATCATGATTGTCAAATTAAGAAGGGGTCACTGGGCTCATGAGGCTCTATGTGAGATAAATACTTTCTCAAAGAGTTTCTAGGGGCCCTAAAATAGTACTTCTCATTCTACAAGCACCCCTGGCTCACACACCTCTCAGACTTTGCACAGTTCCCAGGCCTGCACATACAAAGTGTAACATTTTGAAGGTTGCAACAATTCAGATAAAAATCTCTGGACAGAACGCTTGCTCAATCAATACACCTCCACTGATGGCCTAATACCCAGCCTGCTTCAGGTCTCCAGACCAAGAGACAGTTTTGGGGCTCCCTCACATTTGGTGTGGGTGGGAAGTAAACAGGAACATGAATACCAGGTTGTTCTTTCTAGAATGATTACTTCCTGGAACTTCTCAGAGAACCAAACTTTAGAACGTGTTTCATGTATGTTACTTAGTTCTCAGTTTTTATGTATACTACACTGCAATATAATAAATTTGTTGAGTACCTTTTTGAACTCTTAAAAAGTGTCTACACTCTGTTTATACATACCTGGAGACATTTACAACCATGATAGGCAGCACTACAAATCATCAACTTAATGAAAAACATATCTGCATGACAGAATTTGTTCACTTGAAGTTATGGGCTGTTCTCATATTTCAGTGTGCACATACTCAGAATTATCTGATTCATCAAATCTTTTATAAATCTTCTGCATTGCAATGTGCTTTGAGTAATATTCTGCTGTAAATTATTCAAGCATTTGGAAGAATAATCTGAATAATGAAATTTTCTTATTAAATAATATTTAAATATAAAATGGCATTGTAATAGGTTCACTCAGGCATCTTTGGAAGAGGGAAGATACATATTTCATTAGTAGAAAGCAGTATGTTCTAGTAGAAATAACAATAAATTTAAATGAGAATATCTGATATTTTTCATGAATCTCAATTGATGGAAATAAATTTTCACAAAATATTTATACCTTTAAAACAATAATTTTAGCTAAGTATCGACATGCATATTATATAAGGAGTAAAGACAGTTGCCAAATGGAATAATGGTTAATTTCTTGAACTATAGCATATGTGGATTATATTAAGGCAAATAAATGTGATATATATATGAATGATAATATTTTTCTTAAGATGAGAATTCTAGAATTATGTGAGAAACTTAGATACATTAGTAAGGCAATCATTCAAAGACTCTGGAGATGGACAAAGGATTTATAATACATTGAGAAGCATTTACTTAAACTGAAAAATTGGCAAGAATGGTGGGAGACCATGTCCTCTGAACCAGGTGCTGCACAACCTCCCACACTGGTCTGGGTGGTAGAAGAGCTAGTTCCACCATAATTGAAATCTAGATGCCAGTTCCCTGGATTGGAAGAGTATCCCAACAAGGTTTGGCAACTAGGAAGCACTGACAGAGTCCCTTTCCCCTAGCTCCACGTTGCAGAATCTAGTGTGAGTGCAGTGATGGGAGCGAAGTTGCAGCACCAGTTCCTGCAACCTCCATTCTACAAGCCTCTTTGTAAGAAGGACAAGAGTGAAAACTGCTGAAGAGTGACTTTCTCCTCATAGCATCCCACTCCTAGAAAAGGTGGGAGAAAGCCTTGAAAACTGATAAAATCCTCCAAATTTCATGAAAAGTATCAATGGTTACAACCAAGAAGCTCAATAAACTCTATATTGGATTACATAGAAAAAGATGCAAACTCAAACACAGTATTGAAAAATACTTGAAAGTCAAAAATTGAGCGAAAACCTTGAAAGTAGCAAGGAATAAAATACTTCATCGTATACAAGAGAATCACAAGATGATTAACAGTAGACTTCTTCGGGCAAAAGAGACTAGAAGACAGTAGGATGATATAGTCAAAGTGCTAAAAGAAGAAAAACAAACAAACAAACAAACAAACAAACCCCACGCTCATCGTCAAGATTCCTGGACTCAGAAAACTTATCTTTAAAAAATAAATGTTACATAAAATATTGCATAATAAAAAAAAACTAAGAATATTCATAGCTGGCAGAACTGCCTAATAAAAATTTTATTCAAGATAAAAAGGAATAACACCAGATAGTGATTTAAAACTACACAAAATAAGAAATATCAGTGAAGGTAGTTTAGTTTGTAATTCTAAAACAGTAAAATTACATATTTCTCCTTCTCCAGTGAGTTAATTTAAAAGATAAGTACATAATACAATTAGCGTAAAGTTAAATTATTAGGGATATAACATTTAGGGATGTAATATACTTGACAATAGAGTACAAAGGATGCATTTAGGAACAGAAATTCATTGAAGTTAAGTAGAAGATAACAAAAACATATATTAATAATGCTAATATAACAAATTTTCTATATACTTTCTCCTCTTTATTTATCAGCTAACTTAGAAGCTGTAAGGATACACCAAGTAATCATAACAATTTATTGTTAGGTTTGCAACACATGTAGTGTGAGATTTTACTGGACTTAAATTTGTGTAAATCTGAGATTGATTATGATATCAAGTATGTTTGAAGCCCTACAACAATTGCTAATAACATAACTCAAAAATATTTTTAAATTTTTAAAGATGTGATGATGGCACAGTAGGATGTATCCACTTGGTGACAAAAAAGGCAACAAAGGAGAAATAGAGAAATAAAACTGACAAATGTGTGAAGGATATATCACAATCATTCACCTGAAAACCTGTTTGCTCTCTTGGGTAAAAGCTTTGTAAAGAGGATTATCCAGTATGTTTTACAATGGAGGAGAGATGGGTGGGCTTTTGGTCTTCCTCATATGAGCCACTGGCATCGATTGAAGGATTTAAGTGGAGATTAGCAGAGAGAGCAGTGGAGATCTCAACAGACTGATGTTTTATCGAGGTGTCGTTTTATCAAGATGACATAGACCCGGTGTTGAGAAGGGTAAATGAAAATACTAGAAAAGAAATGTGATGATTAGCAAAAGTTTATTTTAGTATTCCAGGCAAGAGGGAATGCTTCTTGAATTTGGAGAAGAGCAGATGATTTCAATAGATTTCAGAGAGAATTTTTGACACTTTTGCAGTAACTGCTCAGCTTCCATTTAAGACCTACTCTTGTTTACAGCTATATGTAGAGTGCCTCCACGACAGTGTGACTTGGATTTCTGGGACAGTCATTGGCTAAATCCTAGGTAGAGGCAGCTTCCCAGTAGGAGAAAAGGCTTTCTGCCAATATCTAGTTTTATTGTACTTAAGAAGACTACATTGGTCTGTCAACAGAAAATTAGCACAGTGGAAAGTGTCCATTGTTTTGGGAAGAGAATGGACCCTTAAAAAGAGAGAGGCATTCATATAGACTCAGAATTAATTAGGGGAAGTGTAATGTGACTAAGAGGATGGATAGTCTTAATTTTCTTTTTTTGTTGCCATTTTTACTATGGAGCTTGCTCTGTGCTTAACATTATTTTCTCTATCTGGTTTGTTTTCTCTATGAGTACATTTGCATTTGTTATTGAAGAAATACAAATAGAATGAAAGAATTTATCTTTGAAACTTTAAAAATGAATTTGTTTTGAAGGAATATTCACTAAATCTGTTTACCTAGTATTTACCCATATCATGAACTATACTTGGAAGAATTATATCATAAAGTTCTCTTTACTGAAAATGTAACTATGCTAACCCATTTGAGTATTGCTTCTTTATAGTACATATGAAATAACAGAAAGAAAAAATAAACCTGTGTTTTCCCAACTGAACGATAAAGGGAAAATGTAGAGACAGGAAAAGAACACAGTCTGACGTCTGTGTCCCAATTTTTCTTTGTCAGGCTCAATCTGGATTTGGAGAGATGTGTGAATAATTTTGCTGGAGGTTGAGAAGAGAGATTCTTGGCCCACGATCTGTTTAAAAGTATGAAGAAGAAGCAGAGTGGGAATGGCTTCCTTGTTCCACTCTGGCACAGATCCTGCAGTACAGTTAGATAGAGGTTGGCCTCGAATGCTTCCCACCTCTCCGTTTCCATGTGTTGTGATGGGATCAGGAGTTCTTGTGGTACCATCAAGCTGGAAAACCCAGGGAATGTGTGACTGCTGACATGAATGGTTTACTGAGTTTCTTTAATTTTCAGATAATTTAATATGTTCTGTGTTGTTCTCATTGAACTCAGGTGTTTATTTCTTATGAAAAACCCCACTGCTCTTCAACTTTTTAAAAGTGAAAGATCATAACTTTGTTTTTTCACTGTTTGCAAAGGAATAATAATTACTGAAAGTTCTGCATACATTTGAGCAATATCTTTAGAGATGGTTTTTGAATTACTGCCATGCTAAGAAGCAAGGCAACTCTTTGCATTGGAAGTGTTATAAGAAAATAAAATGGAAGCCAGGTCTGCGGATTATCTGAGCAGACAAAACCAGGTAGTTCATATTAAGCAACACCTAACCTTGCTTGATTTTTAAAGAAAAGTTAGAGTTTGTTCAGATGACTTATTTAGATGCCTCTTATAATCATAAATGAAACTTTCAGTCACTTTTCCAAAAATTGTATGTGATAATCACCTTCAATGGAAGCCCTGCCATTTGGAAACTGTCATTTTGAGAATCATTTGTTGTAATGGTCAAGCAATTTCCTCATTTCTGCTTCAGTTTTAATTCTTCCAGATTGAATTCTATACTTGCACTTTTATAATAAACTTTTCATTTTTTCTAAGTTGATTCATTTTTATCTTTTACAGTTCTGCTGTCAGAAGTCGGATCTGAATTAAACTCCCCTTATTGAGCCCTGAAGCATCTGTGTAAAGAGGTGTCGAGACCCATTGAGTCCATTTGCTGCATTTAACACATTTTATTAAATGGTCGGATTTTGAGTCTCTGCAGGACCCAAGCTCTGCTTTCTTTGCATTTGAACTCTCCATTGGTCACATAGCAAAGTTTCATTCTGTTTGTTTGTATTTGCTTGTCCAAGCTTGGGCAAGTCACACTTTTCTGTTAACAAGAGTTAGGGACCCATGTTTCCCTTCATTCTAGAACAGTATGTCCTTTGGCCACACATCCATGTGTGTGAATGAGGAGTTTTAAGGGCAGTAAAGTCTAGATGGTTTCTCCATCATCTCAATTACTTGAAATTCTCCATCTAAAACTCCAGCTTAGGTGTTTAAGAGTAATTTTTATACCTTTTTGTAAAAATTTATAAACTTCATAAGTAATAATGTGAAATTGCAGTGGCCACTTTGAGGAATCTTTAACTTAGTTAATCTGAAGGTATTTTAAAGAATGGAGGATTAAAAAACCTCGCAAAAGCAAAGGAATAATTTGTTTGCTACTAAGAGGATTCTAGAGGATAGAATTATTCTAAGTCTCTTTATAAGATTCTTTACAGTATCCTAATGAGAAATGAATGGACCAAGTCCAGATGGATTCAGCAGAATTGCTTGTTGATCTCCTCAGGCATATCTACCCTTCCTTGATTGCTTACTCTAAATTCTTGCCCTTTCCCTTTCTGAGATGCCGAATTCCCTTTTACACAGACCTTCTAATGGATCTAGGATAGCAACCTCAGTAGGAATTATGCTTTAGTCACAAACCAAACTGTAAGTCATTGGAAAAGAGTTTTTATACCATAAAAATGAACAAAATAATTGTTCTAAAAATTTTAAAAAGTTTGGTTTTCACAATCCAGGATTTGTCCATATGGTTGTCAGATCCAGAATTAGTAAACTATATTGGTGGCCCCTGTGCCAAAAACTGTAAAAGAAAGTGCAAATTTGGACATGCTGTTCCAGCCCAATATGAGTTATAAGAAAGAGGAATACTTCATTTCAGTCCAGTCAACCTGTAGAATTATTTGTCCTATCAAACTTGTGAATTATCCAAGAATAAAATTATATACATAAGATGGAATATGTATATTGGTAGCATATATACTTTTGGAGTTGCGGTAACTTTGATATATTTTAGAAACAGAGGGGACTTTTGACATCTAAAAGCATACCAATAAAAGTGGGCCTCCTCAGGTTGCTGACCCTCTTTTATCTTCATCGGTACAGTTACAAGTTACTGCCACGAAAATTAATCTTGAAACCATAAACCAGGCTCCCAATATCAAAGAAATGCTATGTTTGATTTTTATTCTCAGACTGTAACTCAAGAGAAACTTAATGTACCTAATTCCTGTAACCTGAATAAATTTATAAAGTTAATCCAAATCATAAAATCTATCATAATGTGTTTAATAATAATGTAATGCTCCCAAAGTACATGAACAAGATCGACATTATAAAAGATGAGTATGTAATGTAAAAAAGGGACTCATAAATGGCCAGATGACTGCTTCATCCATTAAATCTTTAAAATTTCCTTTTCTGAAAGTCTTGAATCCGACAATTTATCACAGTATTGAGATAATAAAAATCATGAAAAATATTGGTTGGGTGATTTCTCTAGGTGATTGGGCAGTTACATAATGAATGTCTCATTCATTAAACCTATAATGTCAGAAACCATCAACATGAGGGCCATTTGAACATTAGCAAATGGATTTTATTCATTTATCTACCTACGTGGTATTTCAAAGTGAATGTGTAAATCTTAAAGAACAGGCATGAGACTTTCATCAGATAGGCAATGCTTCTTCCACTGGTGAGTTTAGCTTGGGTCATTTGTAGGAAAATGAATACACCTTAAGACCATATAATGTGAGTAATATAAATCAGACATACAAGCTTAAATATTGCACGGCTTTTCTTATATGAGAAACCAAAAGTATAAATAAAGAGCAAAATAAAAAGTAGATAGGAAGTAGAGAGATGGATCTTTCTCAAAGGGAAAGGTGATCAAGAAAAGGAGGAGGTGGGAGTCAAGAAAGGGAAAGAGAATGAGAAAAGGAATTAAAATGTGTTATGTATGTGTACGAACTCCACACAAGGAGTGTAAACATTATGTTCTACAAACATATATTAATAAAGATAGAAAAACATCAACAAAGCACACCATTTTTTTTTGACGTTATATTCACTTTCATCATTTTTGCGCCAGGTAGCACCCAGGTCCAGATTAGCTAGGAGTCGACTGTTGGTGTCTTATCATGTCTCTAGCGCTAGGGGGCAGCTCAAGCCCAGGGACACCCCTCCCCCAAGGGTGCTATTGATGTATTAAACAGGGTACGCAATACCAAAAAATCCCACACATAAGTATGGCTGATTATCAGTTCTATTTTTTTCAGTGTAGGGACCTAGATGTTTAGGATCAAGAATTTCATCTATCATATGGAATAAAATATCATTTGTACATTTTAGTGAGGAGAGTGTGCTTATGTTTTGGTGGTGAAATGATGTTCAGTCTGCTTTCACTGTGAAAATGAATTGGATGGCTCCATAGCCTATATAGATAGTGTGGTAAGAAATTTAAAAAGTTCAGGAGATGAATGTATCTTGGATTTCGAGGTCATTTTGGAGATAGAAAATTGTTCATTTAGGACATCGTCAGTAGAAAAAGTATCTGGATTAGGCAGTTGTTGAAATAAGGAAATTGAGATGAAAGTAGTGTTAAGGATGTTTTCCTCATTTATTGTGTGGTTACCCTGTTTGGTGACCCTGTTTCCTGAAATAGGAAACATGAAAAGAATAGCAGTTTTGGAGCAGAATTAGGAAATATTTTAATCTAAGGTTTGGACATTTTAACTCTAAGGTACCTTTGGGATTTCTAAACATAAATCAGTTGATTAAATACTTGCGTCGGGGCGCTATTAAGAGAAATAATAGAAATGAAACTAAGCTTATTCGAAGCCCTGTTCAGTGACATTTTATTAACACTACAGCGAACCCAAAGGGGACAAGGTGTAACTTTAATTATTATAACTAGTTGTGTAGATGATCTGATCATTAGCTCACAATGCCCAGCAGAACAACTTTGACTTCATCCTATTGGGAATCCCTTGGAAGCATTAAGGGAATTTCAAAATTTTTAAAGAGAATTTCAAATAGAAGATATAAATGCTATCTTCCTCTAGTTTGGAGTTTCTACTGAAACTTGGCACAAAAAGCATATAGCTTTTCATAATTTTTATGCTACTTTTAGAAAATGACATTTCTAGTTTTTCAATCTTTTATTGGAATTGGGTAAGTTTGCAATTATTTTCATAATTGTGTTTATTATAGCTTTGAAACGTGTCTCACAGATAACAAAATATCTCACATAAGAAATCAATATACTGGATAAAATTTTTTTTTAAATTTAGCAAACAAAATCTGAATAGACAAAAGTTAAATGCCTTTTTGAATGTGTACAATACAATTAGACTTTTTGTGGTACATATAGATAAGAAAATTGTTGGGAAGTTTTAAAATAAACTTTGAACAATAAAAGAGTGAAAATAAAAAACTGAAATATAATCAGAACTGAACATATTCAGATTTTATTTCATAATGTGAAAAGTTGTCTTAACAGAGGCATAAGCTATGTGGTCAAGTTTCACTTGTGATCTTTCAGAATGGAAAATTCTGATTTAAGGTTTGTGTGATTGAATGCAATAAAAATATTTTAATTTCATGGACTCATGAGAATATGGGCTAAAGTCACTAAAGGTAATTCCCATGGTTTCCTTGTGTCTCCTTGTATAGCACATGACTCTTCACAAAAAAATCACAAAGCTTACTATTTCTTGCATGAACTATACACTGCAAGCACTAAACTCAGGAATATCATGACTTTTGCTATTAGAGTTTATGAAGAAAATTGAACCAGTTTATCAAGGACAAAAATCTCTTATGATTCTTAATTTTTAATAATATTTTTAGTCTTTGAATAGTAAGGTTCTCTGTAGGTATACATTTACAGTAAAAATTCTAAAGCTCATTTATTCTTCATTTGTATTCAGTGAAGATAAAATAACTTTTCACAATTGATTTTTAGGCTGGTCTTTAAAAACACCTTTTATATTTTAAAATTAGATAAATTCTAGTTTTTCTTAGATTTAAAATTTTTTATGTTATCTAAGTATTTAGAGGAATAATTATGCAATTATGAAAAAATTTTCCATATGGAAATACCATAACAATCGCTTCCATATATTTGTTTCTTTTCAAAAGCATCCAAAAGAAAACTTTTTTATATATATATTCTTTTCCCAATCCTTCAGTTTTTATTTTTATTTTTACCAAGAATATGCATTGGTACATTGTATACATAATGATCATAATCAACATGGTTATTTTGTACCTGTACATGATACATCTTGGTTTTCCCCCTCTTCCCCCCTTCCCCTCCCTCCTTCCATTCACCCACCCCTCCCTATTTGCAACAAGTGTAGCTACACTTTACCATTTTTTCCCCTTTCATCTTACCTTTCTTTTAACCCTCTTCTTTATCCCCCTTTTCCCTATCTAGTTCTCTCTTTTGAATACTATCTCTCTTTTTTTTTTTAAACAAAATATCTATTCTACCCCTTTGTCCTTATTTACACTTATGGTTTCTCACATCAGAGAAACAATTCGATGTGTATTAATAAGTGTCTGATTTATTAATGTAGACTTTTTTATATATTAATCATGAAAAAACTCTATTTCATGCAAGCATTAAATGATATAGTAATAATAACAGCATACACAATATATAGGAATAGGTTTCAGATTATATTACTGAATTATAGAAAAACCTCTAAAGAAAATCCTGTTAATCTATTTGAATCCCTAGCTTATCCAATTTCGGATCTACTTTAGACAAATGTATACAGTTCTAAAAACACTTTGTTATGTTAAAAAAAGATTTGCATTAAATTTGCACATCCCTTGAGGTAAATTATCATTTTGATACTTTATCATGGAGAATTTTGAATGTGTATAAAAGTAGACAAAGGTAAAAATTGTAAAATATTAATAAAATGAGAAGCATATCTTAGAAGGTGTTAGACACACAGAAATATCACCTAATTTATGATTCGCTGTGACTGTTCCTCACTTATTTTTCATTTAGTGATTGTCGGTTTGGATATGGCAGAAGTCAATAGGACTCTGGTGACCAACTTTGTCCTCATGGGACTGACAGAGCGTCCAGGGTTACAGGTACCCCTATTCCTGGTGTTTCTTGTCATCTACCTCATCACCATGCTGGGCAACCTTGGACTGTTCGCTCTCATCTGGAAGGACCCCCACCTTCACACCCCCATGTATTTATTTCTCAGCAGTTTAGCCTTTGCAGATGCATGCATTTCATCCTCTGTGACTCCCAGGATGCTTATCAACTTTTTATCTAAGAATCATAAAATGTCTTTGGTTGAGTGTTTTACCCAATTTTATGTTTTTGGTTCCAGTGCGACCACAGAATGTTTCCTCTTAGTAGTGATGGCCTATGACCGCTATGTAGCCATATGTAAACCCTTACTTTATCAGGTGGTAATGTCCAACAGCCTCTGTTCTTGGTTTATAGGTATTTCATATTTTTTTGGTTTTCTGCACTCAGCAATTCATGTGAGTTTGTTGGTTAGGTTAACTTTCTGCAGGTCCAATATCATAAATTATTTCTACTGTGAAATTTTACAACTGTTCAAAATTTCTTGCACTGATCCAACAATTAACATATTTCTGGCTTTAATCTTTTCGGCCTTTATACAAGTCTTTACTTTTATGACAATTATCATCTCATACTTTTATGTCCTTTCTACCATCCTGAAAAAGAAGTCTGAGGAAGGCAAAAGCAAAGCCTTGTCCACCTGCAGCGCCCACATGCTCTCTGTGTTGTTGTTTTACGGCACTCTCTTCCTCATGTACGTGCGCCCAGGGTCTGGCACAACTGACAACCTGGACAAAATGCATTCTATATTTTACACAATAATAATTCCCCTAATAAATCCTTTTATATACAGCTTGAGGAACAAAGAAGTTATAGATGCCTTGAGAAGAATAATAAAAAAATAAGTATTTCTCAGAGATGTTTCAAATCTTTCTTCTTTACATACTAAAGAAAAAACCCTGGCATAATGAGTTATCCACTATTCTGTTATTTCACCAGACGGTCAGTGAACATTGTATGAGGGAACTCAGCTTGTATTCTGTTTCCTCAGAGGAGACTCTAGTGACATTTTTTAAGTAACCCACGACTAGCTCGTTTAGCTAGCACAAATCTGCTATTTCCTAGGCACTTCCAAATTTTCAGTTAGTAATTGGGATTTTATTAAGAAACGGAAAGACTGAAAAATAGCTAAAAGGCAGGCAGGCATATACAGTTAGTTACTTATTTGAATAAGTCCAGTTTACCCTTCTGAATATGGGTTTTTTAGTAATAAGGTTTTTTTAGTTATATGCCATATATAGTAAGTCTGGTAGAATGATAAAAATACAACAGTTTCTTGGGAGAATATACTTCTGAGAAGAAACGTACTGTTTATTGATAAAAGTTTGGAAAAAGTAAAGAGTTCTAAAAAATATTGGTAGATCTTAAGAAGAAAAATGGAACCCGAAATGAATTAAAGAGTGGAGCATCAAAATCAATCATAATTCATACATAGAACTAAACATATTATTTTATAAGTCTATTTCATTTAGCATGAAAATCAATAATCTATATATTTTAGGATATTTTAATATAATAGAAGTGATTCCAGAGATCTGCCTCCTGATCACATTACTATTCCTATGGGTTTTAGTAGGAACTGACTGGGCAGAAAGCAAGGAAATTATATCAGCTATAAGAGCCTGGTCTGCTACATAAAGACAGGATTGAAAATTGCAGTAAGTTTTTCCTTTCTTTAAATATGTATGTGCACATACATATATGTTTATTTTCCTTGTTTTGAAATGATAATGTTCCTAAATTGGAAATAACTACTTATTGAAAATTCATTGGAAAAATTTTGCACTTATTACACAGATATAGATGACTCAACTCCTCTTTTAGTAAAACAGTCATATTCCTTGAGAAATTTGGGTTTTTTTGGTATATTTATTTTGAAAAAATCATACAATAAGAACTAAGAATAAATTCATAAAATGAGAATTAAGGATAAGTTGTTTAAAAATGAAAATGTGCATTTTGTTTGAGTATATATAAAACACTTTAGCTTTTGTCAGGTTAAACAGTTTCTAGAAGTCTATACAAGTTTTATGTAAATATTTAGGCATATGATAAATACGTTATAACACAGGTCTATCAAAATGTATTTTTGGAACAATCAACTTGTTTATATAGTATTAATTCCAACAAGTCCCTAATAATGAAATACAAATAAAATTTAAAAAGTTTACACCACATGAATAAATTGGTTGTCTTTTAAATTCTAGCTATACTTGAGGAAATTTCCAGCTATATGGTAAAAATTATGATTATAGATTACTCATTTTGCAAACATTAGAATAAATCTTAATTTCCTTAACTTCTTTATATGATTTTAAAATTATTTATCCATAATTTAATACTGGTCTCTTTAGAGTAACCCTCTACATACTTATTATTTAGATAAATTTAAATAAACTTACTTTTTCATGTACGTTGTATGGAATGTTTTTTCCAGAATACATGAACAGAGAAATTTATTATTTTGACTCTTTTACTCCCTATATTACAATTATCTTAAACAAAATCTCCACTGTTATATTACTGTGGATAGATGACATTAACAGGTGAGCTGTAGTCTTTCCCTGCAGATCAAGAGGCTCTCTGAGGAAATTACTTATCGACAATCTTACAGTCAACACAGGATAACCGTTTAATTTCCAGGATTGGTCTGAAATGATTGCTTATTTGCATGTTCATAGCTATATTTTTCTGGTTATCAGGGATTTGTATTATATAACTGGTATTTTATGGACTATAGGTATATAAAAAATGGAATAAGTCAATCTGTCCTTATACAAGGTGATAAGCAAATTACTTAAACTAACTTAAACTGAGGGACTTTAGACCTGAACCTTCTCTGTATGATTTGATTATGTGATCAGGTTGCACTTAGTCATTGAAATTTGGGAAGATATATATGGGTAACTAAGGGCTCTATAATGCTTCTGCTTTACTTGTTTGGTACTGTGAGTTGAAGTTAAATAAACTTGACTAAAAAAAACACTGGATGAATCTATCACTTCTTCTGAGTTTGCTTGTTATAGTATACTTGAAATCCATGGCCATGGTCTTATGATGAGATAGCCAATGTGCAACTAGATGAGAAGGGAGGATATTTTGAGATAGGTGCTGGGTTGGCTTCTGGGAAGGCTTGTTTGAGATCGAGGCTGCTTATTGAGATAAATTATGGGGATAAATCTTATGGATGGAATTTGGATGGTACAGTTTCAAATTTGTAGTATTAAGTAAATAGAATGATAAACACAAACAGGAATAATGACTAAAAAAATTATTTGAGTCTTAGCATGAGTAGAACACAAAGAAATGGAATTGATTTTTCAGGAAAAAGGGAAGTTTGTAAAACAGATGAGTCATGAGGTGTTCTTTGGGAACCTGACAAATATGATATTTACCAGTCAACCAGAAATTAACACACTCCCTTCCCAAGGGAATAGAAGGACAAGGCCAGATGACCACAGGTACTAGAAGGGCCTATTGAATAATTGGACCATCTTGTTTGGTAAGTCTTTGCTCGCCAGAATACTGATAGTATATGATCAAGAGAGTAATATTTTAACAGTAGAGAGTCCATTTTGTACAGTATTACAGAGGAAATTATATGACTTGAGTACTATGAACTACGGAATATATTCTCATGGCAAATAATGACACACAGGGTAAAGTAGAAATCTAATTAATTTATATCAAGTTCTTTCACCTAATTGTTTACAAATGCTCCCCACAGAGATGGTAGAAATATTTTAAATGCAGGCACCTTAGACTGAATTACTCTAACAGAAATGTCTCTAACACACACTATGGTAAGTTCAGCGGCAGGGATAGTTCAACATGCTCAGTGACCTTGCAAAATCTTCCTTTTAGGAGGATAGAGTACTCTGCAGAGAGTCATAAAAACGTTGTTAGCAATCTGCTGCTCCTGGATCTCAATGATGGAGTAGAGGTCTGCGCTATCCAAAGAGAATAAATGGTGAGAAATGGTTCTAGTCATGTGGAATTATTGTGATGGCAAAAGAAAAAGGATGACAAAGAAATATATTAGTGAGTGTCTTGTATGAAATATGGCAGTGAACCATGACTAGCCAGGTGACAGAAAACTCTTGGCAGATCAGGGCTCTGTGATTCCTTCACCAAAATGCCTCTGACAAGTTTGGTCTGTTTATCCCTGTTTAGGATATGTCAAAGGCTATGGGGAAAATAATGTGAATAAGCAAGGTGCAGGGGAGGCTTTTATTAATTAAAGTTCTTGACCTACTTACGATATTTCAACATGGAGATCCAAATATGTATGACTGGCCAAACTTGAATTGCTTTAAGGCAGTGAACAGAGTTTTCCAGAATTATATAAACTGGCATAGAATACTTGGAAGTACGGTTTGGGGGTGGTTTAAGTGATCGCCAAGTGTTCACTATAATCAGAGGTTTGATCCTTAGAATGATGATATTGAGCAGTGTTATGGAGAGTTTTAAAGGCTGGGGCCAAGTGGGAGGTCCAAGGTCACTGCGGGTGTGCCCTTGGAAGCAATCTGGACACTGTAACTTATCTCTTTCTAACTTCCTATTTGCCAACATGATGTAAGCTTTTACACACATATCCTTCTTCATCTTTAGATGCAGAAGAAAGAGGAAGGGAAGGGAAGAGAGGGAAAGAGAGGGAAGGAGGGAGGGTGGGAGATAGTTAAAGAGAGAATGAATGAGAGAGAACACCAGCCCTCACCTGAACCGAGACAATGCCAGAACCATGACCTTGAAATTCTGAAACTGTGAGCTAAATAAACCTCTTCTTGTTCATGAAGAGCCCGTGTCAGGTATTTCACTATAGTAACTCAAAGCTGACTGATATACATGGTGATACCTGCAAATGGCAGACATAGCAATATCAGAGGACCAAGATAAAACTTTGAGGATGGTGTGATACTTTGGTAGTAGGTACCAGACTTAACAATAAATTACAAATTGGAAAATGTTAAAGTAAGAATATCCTGTACAAATGTCACTTGAATCTGAATATCTAATTGGATGACGCATTATGAGAATAGGGAGGTTTGCCATTGTCTGATGCTTTCTTACCAGATAGTAGTTAATGCCTATATCCATTTTTAATTTGACATAGAACTGAAAATCTTTAAAACTATGCAAACACTTCTCTGCAGTGAAAATTAAGCAAAGTCAAATCCCAAGCAGATGACAATTAACTTATGCCTCGAGTAAAAAGTGGTGGGAGCAGGGATATGAATATCCACATGAACTATACTATAAGGCCCATTTGGGCCATAAGAAGAAAACACATTTTACATAGATTAAGCAGACTACTAAGGACTAAATACGGCAGGTCTACTGAAAGTCTTCTCTGTGCCAGATAAGGTAAGAGCTGTTCAAAAATATAGAAAACTAAAATTGACTGGTGTGATACTATAGATATTTCCCAAGAATTTACATTTCATTCCAACTTTAGAATAATATCAATTTTCTGTCCTTTGTGAAAGATCCCAATATGTTTGCAACAGTTAATTCCCCCAGTGTAGATACACACTTTGGTTAGATAATATCTGTGTTTGGTATTTGTAAGGGAATTCTTATTCTCTGCATTGATAATGTTATGACAATTTATCTCTCAGAGGGAGAAGACACTTAAGAATTCAGAGATGTGGTGACACATATTACTAACCCAACATGGGTAAGAAATCCAGCTAAGATATGGGGCCTTATACAAAACATCAGATTTGAGGAATAACTTCTATTGGGAGCACAATAAGCATTCTAGAAAGAGTATAGAGTATATGACTCTCTCTGTAGGTCCCATGAGTAAGAAATGGGCTATTTATTCCTGTACACAAACAACAGACTCATCAAGGGAGAAATTAGGGAAACAATGTCTTTCACAATAGCATCAAAAAAATGAAGTACCAAGGAATCAATCCAACGGAGGCAGTAAAAGATCTATTCAAGGAAAACTACAGTACTTTGAAAAAGGAGATTGAAGAAGATATCAGAAAATGGAAAGATATCCCTGGCTCCTGGGCAGGAAGAATCAATATAGTGAAAATGGCCATACTCCCAAAACTGCTATACAGATTTAATGCAATCCCAATTAAATTACCAATAGCATACCTCACAGAATTAGAGAAGACAATGCTAAAATTCATTTGGAACCAAAAGAAACTAGAATAGCAAAAGCAATTCTGGGCAACAAAAGCAAAGCAGGGGCCATCACAATTCCTGACCTAAAACTATATTACAAAGCTACTGTAATAAAAACAGCATGGTACTGGCACAAAAACAGACCCCAGGAACAATGGAACAGATTAGAAGATGAAGAAACAGGTCCAAACACTCTCAGTCACCTTATCTTTGACAAAGGGGTCAAACAACCTCACTGGAAGAAAGACAGTCTCTCTAATAAATGGTTCTGGCAAAACTGTCTCTCCACATGCCAAAGGTTAAAACTAGACCCATATCTTTCCCCACGCACTAAGCTAAAATCAAAGTGGTTAAAAGATGTAAATATTAAAAAAGAAACACTAAATCTGTTGGAAGACAGCATAGGTAGAACTCTTGAAGACGACATAGGTGTAGGCAAGGACTTTATGAACAAATCCCCAATTGCCCAGGAAGTATCACAAAGAATCAATAACTGGGACCTGATCTTATTAAAAAAGCTTTTGCACAGCAAAAGAAACTACCAACAGAGTGAAGAGACAACCCACAGAGTGGGAAAAAATTTTTGCCAGCTATTCCTCTGACAAAGGACTAACATTTTGAATATGTGAAGAACTCAAAAAAATCAGACCCCCTAAGTGTAAAGACCCAATCCAAAAGTGTGCAACTGAAATGAATAGACACTTCTCAGATGAAGTAGAAACAGCAAATAGATATATGAAAAAATGTTCAACATCACTGGTCATTCGAGAGATGCAAATTAAAACAAACCTGAGATTCCACCTCACTCCACAAAGAATGGCTATTATCAACAAATCAGCCAATAACAAATGCTGGAGGGGCTGTGGAGAAAAAGGAACCCTTCTTCACTGTTGGTGGGAATGTAGACTGGTGCAACCGCTATGGAAATCAGTGTGGAGATTCCTCAGGGAACTAGGACTAGAGGTTCCATTTGACCCAGCTATTCCCCTTCTTGGTAGCTTTCCAAAAGAATTAAAAGCATCATACTGCAGCAATACATGCACACCCATGTTTGTAATAGCTAAATCTTGGAAACACCCCAAATGCCCATCAACAGCACAATGGATAAAGAAAATCCGTGTTTTTTTTTTTTAATATGATGGAGTATTACTCTGCCATAAAGAATGACAAGCTTGAGATATTTCAAGGTAAATGGATGCATCTTGAGACCATATTCTTAAGTGAAATAAATTGGACACACATGTTTAAATACCACATTGTTTCTTTGGTGTGAGAAACTGAAAGTGTAAATAAAGACTAAAATGTATTATATTGGGAAAGGGAAGAAAATGTTCAAATGGGAAAGGAAACAAGGGAGGGGGAACGGAACAGAGGACAAGAGAAATAAGAAATGGAAGGAAAAAATGGCAACAAAGCTTTTGTAAATAAGGAGGGAGGAGCCAGGGAAGAAAGAGGAAGGGAATGGGAAAAAAAGAAGCAACAAGATATGTCATGTACAGGTACAAATCCCCTATGATGAATGTTACCACTATGTACATCTAAAATGTACCATTAAAATTTTAAAAAAAAGAAATGGGCTATTTGCACATTGACAGGTGTGTTTGCTGCACTTAAACACTTTATTAAGCCCTTTATTTGGGATAGATGAGAAACAGCCTGCATCTCTCTCATTTCTGAGATAGCTAGAAAGGAAGATGGTGCAACTGACAGCTGTCATACCCTCTACCTTACTTCCCTTCACTCCTTGGCCCCATGACAACTTGCCCCAGTGTCCTCCTGTCACCCTTGAAGTTACTTTGTGGCAGAGGCTCTGCTAAAATTTATGGTGCACTTCCTTGCTCCTGTTGCTCCAGACACTGCTGTTACCTCTCTGAAGAAGGAGCTGAGAAATGATCTCTAACAGCACAGAGATAAGGGAGGTTTCGGGCCCATTGCTGACATCCTCCAACTCTCCAAACTCCAATACGCCATATTAACACAGCTGGCCATTCCAGATATTCCCCCACAGCAGGGGCGGTCCTTATTTTAGTCCTGCCATTTGCATGGAGGAGTGACATCTGTCAATCAAGCAGCCACTTCTCCTGATGTTCTGCTGAACTCTCACCATGAGAGCTGCAGTTGTCCTGGATACACTGCACTTGCCACAGCAGATGTGTCTCTTGACTCCAGCAAGTTTGAATTTGAACCAAGCAGCAAAATCCAGTTTGAACCAATTGCTAGTCTCAAATTCAGATCAACTATTAGATTCAAATTTGTATCAATCATTCACTCAAATTCAGACCAATTAGTAGGACTGAATTTGGGTCAATCACAGGTCTTCTGCTATTACATAAGCAGCACTTTTCTGACACTTCTTGTGTTGGTCTAAGAGAACGTCTGCTGTACACTCATGCTCCTATGATGTTACACAGGCTCTGTGGAAATAAAACCTCATTCTCGTGGTGCCATAAGTCAACTCGTGATTTATTTCTTGGTAATGTGGACTTAGAAGGTCCTATAAATCTACTTAGGATATTATCCTGGGTAGCATGGGCAGAACAATCACTTTCAGAAAAGACCTATAAACACAACCCTGAAGAGTCCCAGAGAATGGTGGCAAAAATGGTAGAAACTGGAAACATTTATCAACAGCAGTAACTGGTGGTACCAACTGGAGACCTGGTGACATTGACTGCAGACCTGGTGGTTTTGACTGGCAGTAACAGACATTAACTAGTGTTGACTGCCAGCATACTCAACAGTGTCAGAGTCCAGTGTCAGGAATCAGTAATTTAGGACCCAATACTCTAACACCCAGGGCTGGGTGCTACAGGCACTCAGAGCCCTGGAGGGCTGAGGGCCATTTGCATTCAAAGTGTGGAGTCTCTAGCAGAGTTCCACTTTGTTGGTTCATGATTTCTATCTGAATAGAGCAAAAGAACCTTCAACAAATTGGTAACATACTGAACTAGATATGAGTCTTAAAGGACTCAAGACAAAAAGCAACATACCAAGTAAATAATAAGCTACAGTCCCTCTTGAACTATGTCACCCAAAAGCATAAGTGATTTAAAACATATCCACACTTAGTTGCCTGAGGCTTGGGATCTCTGGAAAATGTCAATACATGTATAATGCAATGAAATCTATTTGCAGTTTAAACTTTTACTTGATGTGCATAAAGGAAGAGCCCTTCTGAGAGACAAGTGTAGACCTGTGTTTAGACTTTGGTGAATAGCTCTCTTCATGGGAAGGTAACAACTAATTTAAACACTTGGGATAATTCTCTTGTATCTCATGGAATACCAGCTCAATGTTTCAAAAAATGAGAAAATTCAACAGAGCTCATTGAATAAATGAAAAGAATGTCTCCAGGAATATTCATTGGTGGTGGCCGTAGGTAAATGTCTTGTGCTCATGACTCCTACTGGGGCCGCATATAAGACACCACAAGAAGATACCAGTTCTTATTGATAAGGAATATGAGTCATCCCTACTACAGCAAACTACATTGCCTCATTCATCAACAGAAGGCTCAGAATTGAAGAACAAGATTCATTTTGAAAATATGTGGTAATTTATGCCATATAATGAAAATAAAAAGGTCAAAGAGCGGAGCGAATATACACTATAGACAGCATAAAAACAGTATATGAGACTATCGTTAGTCTGGTGGCCTGAAATAGTTCTGACTATAAAAATTATAGTCAGACATTTGGGTTGCATCTGTGCTATGATTAAAAACCTGCACTTTGGATCAATGGATGGTATTAACAAAGCTACACTTTATTGAATTAAAGTGTGAATCTTATTATGGCTAATGAAATATCTTGTAAAATAAACTCCTACTACTGTTCATCACTCAGAAAGCAAGGGTTTGATTGAGATACAGAATGGACAATTCAAATACCTCATAAGAAAAATAGGTTTGACTGAGTTGACTTGAGATACAAAGAATAAAATGAAAGAATAGTGAATATTTATGATACTTTTTAACACAGAAGTTTTTGTAATACTTGAGGTATAAAGATAGATATAGAAAAACTGTAACAAACACCAAAATATGTCCATTCTTCTTTATAACTTGAAATTTTTGTGTTGGAAAGCATTCAAGTGTGTACATAAGTTTTCCATGGTAAATTTCCCTTTTGTCTTGGTCAAACTCTTTCTATAAATTATGAAGTTTAAGGACAATTTTCCAAAGTATCTTTTCATACTGAGGATTTATGTCTGAAAATTTAAAAATTTTAATTCTATAAGGGAGCCAAAAAGTCCTTTTGGTGTTGAAATGGGATTTATATAACATAATGTACCATATATCAGTTAACACTGTGATTCTGAACAGCACATCTGGATGCAGATGATGCGGCAACATTGCCCCAGTGCAGGACACACAGCAGAGCATGTTTGTCCCCAGCCAACTTCTTGCCTGTGGATTTCTTATCCTGGCTGCAACCCTACACCAACTCTGAGCCACCTCTACGTTTTGTTTCCACTCGGCACAGGGAAGCAGACTAACTGACTGACATGATAATGCATGAGGTCAATGTCCTGGGAGAGAAGGTAGGCTGGACATGCAGGGAGGAAGTAATGACCTGGCCATCAATGCTAGCACCACAAAAAGCACCAAGAAGAATCCACAGCTATTATAAACTACAAAAACAGTGTGGAGGCTTACTTTGAAAGTGACTCCTTCAAGTCAGGCAATAATGTTGGAGAAGAAACCTAGTATGACATCTATGATAGTGACATAAAGTGTTTAATCAGGTGCTATTTGGGGAAGATTTGTTTAAACTGAGCCACAAAACAATTGTAGATGTATTCTATTTCAGGGTTCTCATAAGCAATCAATCCAGATCCTTGTGGGTAAATTGGGTAAGTTCTACAAGATCTTCAGGAAGAGGTAATGCCAATACCTCTCTGAATTGTTAATGAAACTGAAAGGGAAGGTGGCATTGGAAGGTTATCATGACCCTGATTCCAAAACTGACAAGGATCCTAACAAAAAAGGAACTATACCAGTTTCTTTAATGAACATAGATGCAAAAATCCTCAAGATACTGGCAAATAGAATCCAGCAAATCATCAAAAAGATCATACACCATGGCTAAGTAGGCTTCATCCCAGTTATGTAAGAATGGTTCAACATACATAAATCCATTATTGTAATACATCATATAAACAGAAGAATGGACAAAAATCACGCTGTCATCTCAAAAGATGCAGAAAAAGCCAACACCCACTTACGATAAAAACTCTACAGAAAATAGGTATAGGATGACCTCATCTGATAAAAGAGTTTGTGACAAGCCTACTACCAACATCATATTAAATGGGGAAAAATTGAAATATCTCCCTCTAAAATCAGGAACAAAACATCTACTATCAACACTTCTTTTCAACATAGTATTAAAAACATTAACCAGAGACGTTAGGTAAGAGAAAAAAAAATAAAAAGGATATGTATAGGAATGGAAGATGTCAAATTGTCATTTATTATAGATGGCATATTATATATGATTCTCTACAAAGAAGATCCAAAAAATGCACCAGAAAGCAGGATACAAAATTAACATACAAAATTCAGTAGTGTTTGTGTACACCAGAAATGAACTCCCTGAAAAAGAAATTAGGAAAATAATACCATTTGCAATAGCATCAAGAAAAATGAAACGTAGGATTGATCCGAATAAGAGAAAGACCCCTACAAGGAAAACTGCAGTGTATGCAGAATAAGGAGATTGGAGAGGACATCTTATTTATAACACCATTACTCATAATAACTAAATATGGCAAGTGGCTTATATGTCCATCAATAGATGAATGGATAAAGAATGAATGGAATACTACTGTGCCTTAAAGAAAGATAAAATTGAGACATTTGTAGGAAAATGGTTGCATATTGGTATCATAATATTAAGTGAAATAAATCAGACTCACAAGCTTAAATACTGCATAGTTTCTCTTATATGAGAAGTCCAAAATATAAAGAGCAAAATAAAGACAACAGAAAGTATAGAGATCTTTTTCAAAAGGGAAGGGAATCAAGAATTGAGGGAAGGGGGAAGAACAGGAAGAAAAAGGAATGAAAAAAAATGTATATGCTAACTCCACACAAGGAATGTAATCATTATGTAATGTAAACATGTACTAATAAAAATCTGGAAAAATGCAAATATATCCCCTCTTCTCAGGTAGGCAGAACCAATACAGTCAATATAGTCATACTTTCAAAATTCACTTATAATTTACTGAAATCCAAAGAAAATATCAACAGGAATGTAATCATTATGAACTGAAAACATGTACTAATAAAATTTAAAAATTGAAAAGAAAGAAAAGATCCAAAGGAAAATTAAATTGCTTATATGTTTATTATATACTGAGTTGTGTCTCCTCAAATTCTTAGGTTGAATCCCTGAATCTTAATCTGACAGTATTTAGTGACTGGGTCTTTGGGAGGCAATTACCTTTGTATGGATTTAGCTTCATCATAGAAAGAGATTTGTAAGTACTCCCCTTCTTTCAGGCTGCCCTTTGCAGATTATGCTGTGAGTGCACTGGCCAGACCCTCCCTAGACCCTCACTACACTGGATCCCTGCTTCAGGACTTCTGACCTTCATAGAGATGGAATAGAATTTCTGGTTTTTAAGTCATTCCATCTATGTATTTTGTTGTTTTTTATTTGTCCCTCTACTTTTTGATTTATTTTACTCCACTGCTGTTTTCATGTGTATTATCTCTAAACATTCAGTCTCTGCTCTCATACATTATACCACTTTTTATCTAATAATTACTCAGTTCACAATATACAGTTTGAATTCATAACAATCTACCTTCAAATATTATTTCTCTATGTGTTATATAAAAACTTTACAAGAGTATACTTCTTACCTTTTTGTGTCTTGCACTATTTTCATTGTAAATGCAAAGTTAAATGACTTCTACATGTTATTAAATTTATAATTATTAATATGTTCAAAATAGTCCATTATTTATAAAGACTTGAGAAACTGAGAAAACAATATTTTTATATTACTTACATGTTTACAGCACTTTCCTTTTTATTTCCTTGTGGAAAACCAAATTTCCATCTGCTTTCCATTATTTCTCCCCCATTTTTGGAAGGTATTTTCACTGAGTATAGTCTTTTAGAACTACAGTTTTTTTCTTTCAGCATTTTAAATATTTTTTTTCTATTGTTTTCTGGCATGGAATTTTCTGAAAGCTATCTACTGTCATTCTTATTTTTATTCTTTGGTATGGAAATTTTTTTCCTGAGTATTCTTTTTCATATTTTTCTCTTTAAGAAATTTGAATATGATGTGTCTTGGTATAGTTCTGTTTGTGTTTATTTTGAACGGGTCCCTTTGCCCTTCTTTGACCTTCTGATTTATAGTTATGACAAAATTGGAGAAAATTCAGTGATTATTTCTTCAGCAATATTTTTGGCTATTACCCTCCTGAGATGCTGAGAACACATATGTTGGACCACATGATATTGACCAAAATTCAGATTCTATTAATCTATTTTTAAACTTCCTTTTCAATCTGTAGATGTAGTGTACAGTATGATGACTATAGTGAAGAATCATATATTATACCAGACATTTGTGAAGAGTATAGATTTCATAAACTATTACTACTACAGACATCAAAAAAGGTAACTATTTGAGAAGATGGATATGTTGATTTGCTTGACTGTGGAAACTGTTTAACTCTGTACAGTAAACATTCTACTGTATAATTTAAGCACGTACAATTCATATTTTTAAAAAGTTAAAATGGAAAAGGGAAGAAAATGTCCAAATGGGAAATGGAACAAGGGAGGGGGAATGGAACAGAGGACAAGAGAAATAAGAAATGGAAGGAAAAAATGGAAACAAAGCTTTTGTAAATAGCGAGGGAGGAGGGGTGAGGGGAGGGGAGAGGAATGGGAAAAAGAGAAGCAACAAGATATGTCATGTACAGGTACAAATCCCCTATGATGAATGTTATCACTATGTACATCTAAAATGTACCATTAAAATAAAATAAACAGAAAAATGTTAAAAAAAATAGGGGCTGGGGATTTAGCTCAGTGATTAGAGTGCTTGCCTTGCAAGCACAAGGGCCTGAGTTCGATCCCCGGCACCACAAAAAGAAAAAAAAACAAAACCAAAAAATTAATTAATTAAAGTAAGAATGAATGGAAGTTATTCAGCATGGAGAAAAAGAAAGAAATAAACATTTTAAAAAGATGATATGATTATCCATGGGGAAATCCAAAAAAATCCACAATAAAGCTAATGTAACTAATAAATGAATTTAGCAACTCTCCAAAATACCAGATCAATATTCAAAAACCAATTGTATTTCTGCCCTAGCAATGAACGTTTAGAAATTAAAATTAACAATTCTACATACAGGCTGGAGGTTAGTGGTCATCTCAGCAACCTGGGAGACTAAGGCAGGAGAAGTGCAAGGTTGAGCCGGTCTGGTAACTTAGTGAAATCCTGTTTCAAAAGAAAAAAAAAATTAAAAGGGATGTGGATTTAACTCAACATAAAGTCTCTGTGCTTAATCCCAGTAATGAAAAACAAAAAAACAAAACAAACAAACAAAAAAACCCAAAAAACCTATGTATAATAGAAGTATATGGAAATTTAGAAATCAATGTGACAAAAAATGTGAAAGGCCTATACACTGAGGAATAAATGAAAAAAAACTTCTGAGACATATTAGATTGAAACAAATATAAAAATAACTCACGTTTAGCCCAGAGGAATCAGTATTTTAAAAAATGTCAATATTCCCCATAAGTATTTATAAATCAATAACATAACAATCAAAATCCCAAGAAGTTTCCTTATAGGAATTTATACAATTATTTTGATATTCTAATGAAAAGTCAAAGGATGTAGAATAGCCAAAACACTTTGAAAAAGAACAAGGTTAGGGAAATAATATCTGATTTCAAATCAATATACAACTTCTCTATCAATACAGCTTCTCATTAAAATGACAAAAAGAGATTCACCATGACAGAAGCAGCAAATTTTTGTACTCAAATATAGGCAACAGATGAATTAGAAGTTAATTGCACAAAATTTAAGAGGCAAAAAATTTAGTTTGCGTTTCGAGTTATGTTAAAAGCTGTCTACACATTATACTGCTCATGCCATCTTTCTGTGGAGTTTTCACAGATACTCCTTTTTAAATCTGTTATTTTTCTCCATTCTTTTGGTTCACTTTCCACCTCCAATACTGCAAGCAGGACAATTGATTGATGATGAAATGGGTGCGTGGTTTTCCACTATCTTGTCACCTTACCTTAAATAAAATGAGGGACTAGGTACAATGTTCAGATACCACATCTAAATTTTATAATTAAGTTTCATGTGCACATTCTCTGTTAATTTCCAAAAGCAAATTATGAACATAGTACCATGATATTCAAAACCCCTCAATCGCCCGTATAAAGTGGGGACAAAAATGAATTTCCTGACCTAGACTCTGACCCCCCACGCTGCCCTCCCTGGCCCCACCCTGCTCCTGTCTGCTTCTCCAAGAGTCACATTAAAATGTTTTGATCCCCTAATGATGAAGGCTCTCTGCTAATCTCACCCCTGCAGTCACGACAACTCTTTGAATGAGAAGAGTCTGGCAGGCATCACCTTACTAGAAAGGAAGACTCCCAAGCCTCACCCATTACTACTGAGAAAGAAATCTGCCTTTTAATAGGAACTCTGGGATACTGACAGCCACGAAGCTTGGGAAGTGCAGACCTAGACCATCTTCCACTGCAGGCCTGTGTTGATGCTTTTCCTTCCCCTTTGCCTAGTAGGGTTTCTTGTCAGATTTCAGCTTAAAGTCTAAGAGACAGGTATATCCCCATAGCTTACATGAGGAGGACTACTTTGCTTTAGATTTGCTCACGAAGGAAATCTAGGTCATTTGCCTTATTAAAATTATGTTTTTTATTAGCTCTGATAAAACCATACTAATCAAAGCTCTCAGAGCAAGAAATTTTATGTATAATTTAAAGTTCAACTAAAGTTGTTGGAAGTGTGATCTGTGATGAAAAGTAATGGTATAAAGTGCAACTTCAAATGTGACACTAGAGTATTTCTGTAAATGGATACTTATGATTTTAAAGCCCATAGTGCTTTATGGGAAACTTGGATTTCACATACATGTCCAAATCCACAGTGCCCAGTAGAACAGCTGCACTTCGTCCTACAGGGAATCCTAGGACTCCCTCATGGGAATTTCAACTCCTACACTGTCTTCTGAGAACACAGACAGTTGTACAATTGGATATATTTTGTGTTGAAAGCAAACTTATATAAACATTTTTCTGTGTGTGGGAATGAAAACCCAAAATGAGTCATTATCAAAATAATGGCTACATATGTTTTTGCCATTCCTGTACTACTGTGCTTTACCTGATTTACAAAGCCCTACACTTTTAAATGATCTCTGAAATTTCTTTCAAGATGTAGGTAAGAGAGAAATGGTTTCTGCAATGTTCATTATTATTTATCTAGTAATTTAAAATGCTGTTTATAATACTTTTAGATTGGGTTTACAGGTTCCAGCATAACTGGGTATAAATGAAGACAAAATTTGAGTTGCCCATATATTATATATTTCTGGATAAATATGTATAAGTAAAGTAGTTTAACCTGAATTATTCCCTTTTATGATGTTTTATTATCTCTTTAAATCTAAAATAATGACTTTTACACTCTGATTGACTCTAATGTTTATTTAAAATTGAATTTAAGTATCCAGTCATAATGACTCTTCTATAAGCAATTTTTATGATGATCCCAACAGAAAAGACCATTTTTAAATCAATCACAATCTCTGATTAAAATTCTAAGGTCATTAATTTAAATATTGACTCCATTATACTGCTATCCTTTTCAAACAAAAATTTTTGGAATAACATATGTATATATTATAAAGTATGTTTTTTCAATTGTATTTTATATGTATCATTATATGTGTATATATGTACATAAACACTTACGTGCACACAGCAAATATGCATAAATATTTTATGATTTTTGGATTGCATGGAGGGAACCTATTCTATGGAAACGTTCACTGAAAAATTGGAAAGACTAATATTATATCACTAACCCACTGGATTCAGTCTGTGACTCAATTTTCTTTGGCTAAGACAAAGTAAAATAAAAACAATTGGTGGAGAAGGAAGTTCTCACAAATAACACTAGAAAGATTTCTAGAGAAATTCCATTCTAATTACCGTAATGACCAAGTTAAAGTAACATTTAAATATGTACATAATTTTCATGCAGTGACAATATATAAACAATACAATATTTATGAAGTGAAATTTAAAAGCATAACCTGGTCTTTTTAAAATATATATGGAAAAAATAATAAAATATATATTGAATAGGAAAAATCACCCTTGATTTAAATGAAAGGAAAATGAACACACTCCCAGGACTACCACTATTTAGTAGACAAATATTCCATTCCCAGCCTTTTGTTTCCAGTCTTTCTCTGATTCTTCCTATTCTTTGATTTATATTTCCTATACTTATCCATCTATGTCTTTGTTGTACTCTACCTATGTCTCTTCTTGATTCTTCCCTCTTTTCTTTTTTGTGGTGCCGGGGATTGAACTCAGGGCCTTGTGCTTGCAAGGCAAGCACTCTAATCACTGAGCTAAATCCCCAGCCCTGATTCTTCCCTCTTTTCATCCACCCAAATTCCTCTTTCTACTTTTCTTGTCCTTTTTCTCTTCTTAATGCCTTCCTATCCTCGTTTCTCACTAGTTTATCACCTTGTTTAAAAACTTTTATTAAAATATTCTACAGGGAAAAATATTAGTCTATGAGCAATAGACAAATGTCAACAGTCCTTCATATTTCTTAGGAAATTCTGTATCATTCCCTTACTGTGGTTCCACTTATTTCCCATTCATTTCCTAGTATTCTATCACATAGGGGAAAGTGGTTTCATAAAAGTCAACAAGAATTTCTTAATTTCAGAATCCAGTGATCTCTATTCACTCCTTTTCCTACTAAAGCATTTATTTTGGCATTTGCCACTGTACACCACTTTGCCACTCTTAATGCCTTATCTCTTTAGGATCACATGCTTAACTTTCCAGGCTTACTTTGCCCAGTATCATTTTCTTGTGTCTCCTTTGATTCTCCTCAGAGCCAGCCTAAACTCTTGGTTGCAACAGAAATTTTACTGAATAAAAATTGGCTTAATCAAGAAATTCTCAGGATTTTTGGAGTAAGAGATTAGAAAAACGGGCAAGAACAGAAAGAAGTAAGGCAGTCAGACAGAATACCTAAAATCATGCTAAACTCTCTATCCCAGGTGGAGTTGTACTTGCAGCTGAGTCTCAGACACCGTGGCTCACACCGTCTGTGCCGTTGCTATAGGTGTAGGGTGCTTTTGCTGGCATCTTGATATTGCTGCCTTGGCTGCCTTTGCCACTAAAATTATTTTTACTATCTAGACCTTTGTTTCCCTCTCTTCTTATTCCAAACCAAATCTATGGTGGGTGAAACTAATTGGATAAATCTAAGTGAAGTTCCTTTACTGTATGTGCAAGGCAATGGGAAAAAGATTTTCTAGTTTTCTGGCCTTACAGTGGGTCACAGCTTCTGCTTGATGCTAAATCAAAGATGTAGACAAAGGATCAAGTATTGGCCATATAGTAAATGAAATTCATCCCCTTTATAACCTCTTTAATGCAAGTTCCTATAGTGTTGTCCTAGCTCTTATTTTTTGTGCTTTTTGTGCACAGCAATGAATAGGCTATCCATAATTCTACCTCCAACTACCCCAATGTGTCCCATATTTTTATTATTGCTCAGCATTAGTAGGAGCATCATAATAGTATACATCATCTCCTTGTTCAGAAGATGTACTTTTCAAAATTTGCTAGTGCATTTAGGGTCTCAAACTCAATTTTTAATGACCATCTATACAGTCACCAAATCATTTCTTTTTTCACTATCCCTTTCCATACACATGTCACTGCATACAGATGATTCTATATTTGAATTCCTTTTAATCTGTTTGTCCTCTTCTTCTAGTAATTAGTGATCTAATTACTGCAGATACAACTTAGTCACCTGAAGAGTGTTTTTAAAATGTAGATTATTAGACTTCATTTTTAAAGTATCGAATCATTTTCTACAGTAATATCTCACAATCTATATTTTGCACAAATATTCTCATACAATGTTGATATATAATCTGGTTTGGGAACTTCTAGATAACAATACCAGATTTCTGACTAATAATTCTGATTTCAGTTTCTCCTCTCTGCAACCTATTTTCTCACTGCCAATAATTAATTTAGAAATTAATTTCAAAGTATTTTGTAATACCATTCCCTAATTTAAGTTTTTAGCGAGTAAAAACATTTCATTGTATTTTAGTTGACTAATATCTTTGTTATAATATTCAATTCATTTTATTATCCAGATCTTCAAATATCTTTCTGCTTGGTTCTGTAACCATACCCAAACCCAGGATTATCCTAACGTAGTAACACTGTCTCCACAAATTTAGTACATACTGATAATACCTCTTGTTTTCTTTAAATCTGTTAATCCATACCCATATTGAATTGAAATAATTGAGTTTACTTCTTCAATCCTCTCCAAAAAAGCTTTCACCTATTATGTTAATATCAAATAAAATTGAAAGGGAATTCCAATAAGTGTGTGGGTTCATTTCACCTCTACTCCTCCAATTTCACTTTGTAAATGCTCTTTTACATGTAATACATTGTATTTCAGAGGACATCCGGTGGCAACATGGAAAAGGAAAACACAACGTTGCTGAGAGAATTTGTTCTCGCAGGACTTATACATGGACCGCAGTGGAAAATCCCCCTGTTCCTGGTGTTCTTGGTGATATACCTCGTCACTGTTGTTGGGAACCTGGGTCTGATTGCTCTCATCTGGAGAGACCCTCATCTTCACATCCCCATGTATTTTTTCCTTGGGAGTTTAGCCTTTGTTGATACATCTATATCATCCACAGTGATTCCAAAAATGCTGGCCAACTTCTTTGCTAAGAGTAAAATCATCTCTCTGTCTGCATGTATGATACAGTTTTTTTCATTTAATATTGGTGCAACTACAGAATGTTTTCTCTTGGCAGCAATGGCTTATGATCGATATGCAGCCATATGTAATCCTTTACTCTATCCAGTGATAATGACTAATAGGCTATGCATACGTCTGTTAGTCTGGTCATTTGTAAGTGGTCTTCTTCATGCTTTAATTCATGAAGGTTTTTTATTCAGATTAACCTTCTGTAATGCCAACATGATACATCACTTTTATTGTGACATTATATCATTGTTTAAGATTTCTTGTACAGATCCTTCTCTTAATTATTTAATAGTTTTTATTTTCTCTGGTTCAATCCAGGTATTCACTATTTTAATTGTTCTTGTCTCTTACACATTTGTTCTCTTTACGGTGTTAAAAAAGAAGTCTCTCAAAGGCATAAGGAAAGCTTTCTCCACCTGTGGAGCACATCTCTTATCGGTGTCTTTGTACTATGGGCCTCTGCTCTTCATGTATGTGCACCCTGCATCTCCGCAAGTAGATGATCAAGATATGATGGTCTCCCTATTTTATACTGTCATAATTCCTGTGTTAAATCCAATTATCTACAGTCTGAGAAATAAGCAAGTCATAGATTCACTGACGAAGTTCTTAAAGAGATACATTTAGATCTTATGTTATTGTCTGTTGTTTTCTTGTTAAAGTCACAAAAGAGCACAGGTTTAATGTGACTATTTTGGTCAATGTTCAAAGTTTTTGCAGTTATAACTAACCTAGAATTTTAATGAAATAAAGCATAAGAACACAATAAATTCTGTATACTTGCATATGTGTTTCAAAATTATACAAAAGATATTTATCAAGTGTTATTTAGCATACTAGAATAATTACAGCAGGAAACAAATAAAAGCATTTTTTTTACTGGTGTATATATTCTCCATTGTGGTCTTAACTATTAAAGTGAGATAGTTCTAATGAAAAAGAGTTCAGTATGATGTCGTTGATACTAATACTGTTATATAGTTTGCAGACACACCACATTTACCTCTCTAGAGGAGACAGGTTGGTGCTTTAGTGGACACAAATCCCTGGAATATGGCTAGTCATCAAAACCTCTTTCATTCCACATGATTGGGAAATGGTGAATTTCACTTCTTGTAGTATTTCAACTTATTTATCATATATAGAAATGAACAGAATTGGGAACGCAGGAACAGAATATGACAGTGAAGGCATAGCTAAATTGTGAAGTTATTGCTTTGAGCTCTGTGCTTATGTGAGTGAGGGGAAGAGGCCAGTTACCTCTCATTCTCTATAATACTTTCTAATGATATCAACAATTGCGTTTCTGTGCTGTTTGACCATCCGTGAAGCTTCACTAACTCAGAAAACTAAAAGATTAGACTGAAGAATTACTTGGAGGAGAGTATGTAGGAAGAAAATGATTAATAGGAAGGAAAGGATCTCAATTATTTTAGAATTAAAAAATGAAACTGTTACATCCAGAGGTGGACTGTGAGCTGCTGTCCTGCTAGAAAATATATCTCTGGGGGATCGTAAACCCAGCTACAGTAAAGAATTAAAGACACCAAGTTTAAGCTAAGAGAAGACAATTTATTTAGAGGACAGTTTATTTAAAAGTGGTGAAAAGGCGGGGAAAGGAGATGATAGATAGCTATTCGACGAGTATTGAGCATTTGAAAGCGAAATACTCTTGGGCCTTTTGTTGTAGCCCCTTTTTATTGAGATTTTCTCCTTGGGTCAGCCCTTTGGAATTTGATTGGCTCCTGGACTTACCGGTTATCTCTGCCTTGATTTCTCATAGCTATGTCACTTTTCTTTGAAATTATGAGTGGGTGGCTTAGCGCCAGGTAATGCAGAGATGTAAGAATCAAAAGTGGGAGTTTGTTGTTCTTTATGTTAATCAGGTTACCTGGGGACCTTCCTGGAACCAGTCTCTCTGCCTTTGTCTCTCTGACTGTTGGAATCTGGCTGCCTTTATGTTTCTATTTGATTATAGCTGTCTGCCCTTTTGAGTCTAAAGAGGCCTTTACCTTATCTTTACCCTACTTGTGGGGACCCCTGTCCCTACAAAACTATTAATGTAAGGAAAGTGGTAATATTGAAATCTTATTGGAACGTATAGTTGAAAAGTGGGAGCATTAAATGCATATAACTGAAGGTAAATAATGTTCATGTATTATGGTGTCTTATTTCCCAGTGAGTTTCTGGGAAAGTTGTGAGAATATTGAGCATTTGTATGTTTTATACCTGAAAAATTCTTGATTGTTATACTCCTGCACATTTCGCACTCTTTATGAATAATGAGTGCTCCATCTTCAGCTCATAGTCATGCCTGCTGATACCCCTGAGACATTCACCCCAAACACTGCTCACTCGTGTGTTTGTGCAACTCCGCTGATACTCTCTTCCTTCCTCAACGTTGCTGCCAGATGATTCTTCGTAAACAAAACTGATCAAATCATATCCTTGCCTGATACCTTTTAGTAGATTGTCATTCTACAAGATTATATACATATAGGGTATACATACCTAGCTACATACATGTGCGTGCACACACTCTCCTGTGAGTGCACAGCTTATATGTTGAGTATTTCCTTACCCTGTATTTGCTTACCCTGGCATGATTTGAAGTTTATTAGAATAAAGCCTGGTTAGCTCTTAAATCTTCCGCCACAACTCTCCAAATGGAACTTGAATTATATAAAAAATGAATTACTGTGAATGAGATACACTGGTGGAAATCTTTTGCATGGTGATTCATTTTGGAGGCTTAATTACCCCAAACTAAGGATAATGCTGTTCATATATTTTAGCTTTGATCACAAGGGTCATCTAGTTGAATAGCTGTGTGCTTTTGCCAGAAGAGGAATGAGTACTGAACTGAAATTCCTCTAAAAATATCAAGGGTCCTCTTTTGACAAAACAAAGCTGTAGTACTGGGCAATGTGGATTTGAAAGTGCTTGAAATGTCCAGGTTGTTCCACAGGGTATTACAAAAGTTGAAATTACAAGCATTCATGACTGTAGGCAGTTTTAGTTTTAATAATTAAAATTATACTTTGTGCCTCTATTTCTACCACAGATGGCACTTCTGATGTATTTAGGCGCATTATAGTTCATTTATAAAATGTGTTGTTTTATGTATAAAAGGCAATGCATACATTTTATACTTTTGATTAGTATGATCCTTTCTGATGAAATCGAAACATGATTTCAATAAAGACAGAGATGGTTGCCACCAGGAGTCAAATCCAAATAAAGTTATCCTTATGCTTACTGTATCTCAAATTCCAGACTCAAAGTACTTAGATCACTCATTTTAAGTAGGAATGTGCTGAGAAAGCTTTCCAGGCAAAGATCTGAAGTAGCATCTGAAGAAAACCAGATTTTAATGGTTACGAATATCTGGGAGATCTTATTAAAATGAGGATTCTGTTTATTTCTAGGTGGGGCTCAGGAGTCTTCCTCTCTAACAAGATGATGCCTATTGGACACTTGCTGTTCACAGAGACTTAGCATCTGAGAGCCCAGATTATCAGAGATGTTTAATCATAAAAGATATAAAAATAGCACATATGTATCTCCTGCAAAGACAGGCAGGAAGCAGCCAGATGTGTTCACTGAAGGTAGCATGACTAAAATCATTTGGGGCCTTCAAGTTTAGGTCAGGGACCTTGTTCTTTACTGCAATTAAAAAAAAATACAAACAAACTACAGAGCAGTGACAGCAAACCTTTTGGAGACAAGCGCCCAAACTGCAACCCCAAACCCACTTATTTATCACAAAGTGCCAACACTGCAATTAAACCTGAACACTGTGGTTTTAGTTTAGAAAAAACAACTCATACATTAAATCTTTCATCTTAAAAGTAAAACAAATAAAATGCATGACATAACTTCCCCACCAGTGCTACACAGGGATTTTCCTACGGTAGTGGTGCACTTGTATTTTCCATTCGATCACTAATATATCAACTTGTTAAAGAACATTGATTAGGAAATTGAACTTAATTGCTCATTTGTGTCATTTAGTTTTACATTTCATATGTGAATAGTTACATGTAATTTATGGCTGCATGTGGTGGTACCTACCTAAAATCGCAGCAGCCTGGACTACATAACAAGAATCTGTCTCAAAAAACAGTATAAAAAGTACCTTCCTAAATTTTTGTGTAATTATATCTTTGTACGGTTTAGGGCTCCCTAGAGAACAGAAATATATATAGCATCAATATATGTACATGTATATTCAAGGGAATTTATTAGGTAGGTTTACAAGATCATTGGTGGAATAGTCCATAGTAGCCATCTGAATACTGGAGAACCAAGAAACTGGAAGCTGTAGAAGAAGAAAAATCAGGAAAACAGCACCAGTCTGTGACCAAAGGCCTGGATGCTCCCTAGAGAGTCACTAGCATGGGCCTGCTTTGGACAGGTGAAGAAACTGGGGTCTGATGATCACGGGCAATGGCAACAGAAAATGCACCACCCCAAGCAGAAGGGAACTCTAGAAATGTGTGCTAACTTTCTCCTTGTTTTCCTTTGATTCTACCCCAGCTAGGAGCCTACTGAATAGTGTCACCTACGACAGGAATGGCCTTCTCCTCTCAGTTTGCTGATCTTCATGGCAATTATCTCCAAAAACTTTCCACAGACACACCCAGAAGTGTGCTTTACTGATCCCCTGGGCATTTTTTAATCCAGTCAAATTAATAAGTCATAATTAATGATTATAATCTTATCCTTTTTATTGCCTCTCTTTAAGTTCGCAACGTACTTTTGCTGCATCCAGTATGAGTAGTACATTTAATTTTATTACTTTTAATAGGCTTATCTTGGCATTTCATTATGCTTGTAATTTACATTTTCCTGGTGACTAAATGTCAAGCATTTCTTCATTTGACACTTGTATATTTTCCTTGGTTAAGTGTCTTTTGAAATCTTCTACCCCTGGTTGAAATGGGTTGAGTTTTCTTATCATTGAGGGTTGAGTGTTCTTCATACATTCTTTGATCAAATATATGATTTGTAAATATTTTCTCATAGGCCCTTGATTTCCTCTCTTTCTACAAAACAGCACCTTGGACATCAAACTGAGAATATCATGCTGACTGGAACCTGTGAGCAAGAAGCAGCAACACTGTGGACTTATTGGAAAGATGTATTTGTGTCGGAAGGTGCAAAATACATCTAAAAACGGAAATCATGGGACTGCTACTTCAGGGAAATTTCTGAGTCTATCGTTGTGGGACATGTCCAGAGGACTTTTCACAGATAACTTATAAGTGGAGTTGTTGCATCTGGCCTCTCCAACAACTGAACAGGCAGAACCTACTGGGCTCTTTAGAGTATGCAAACAACGTACTTCTCATTTGGTGTGTTACTCCTACCCACTTCCAGATACATAGGAGGAGGCTCCACAACAGGTTTATGCTGCCACGCAGCCTTTGTCACTTGGGGCATGTGAGTCGGCAGATGCAGCGCTGCTTGCCTGGCAATGTCTGGAGTCTCTGGAAGGAGTCTATTGATTAATTATAGAATAGGCTCCTAAATTTGGGAGCAGATGTCTGTCTTCCTCTGTGGAAATGACTATTCCTCTGTGGAAACAGCTCTTCATGTGCTATGTGGTCTCAGTAGCAACTCAGTGCTTCACCACAGCTCACTCAGTTACCATAAAAGCTGACTTGACCATCACGGTCTAAATGTTAAGTCATAAATTTGGCAATGGACAGCAGAACTCCAAGGTCCAATGAAAGTAATGTATATGTGATTTGCACAGAGCAGACACCTAATAGGCCAGGACATTACAGAGATAAGTAGACCAAATTTTCACAGCCCCCACTCTTGTTCCATTGCCCTCTCTATCCCATCCTTCATTTACAGTGTCATGAGTATTTCTCTACAATTCCAGTGACCATTGAAAAGAAGACTCAGAACTACAAACACACGACTCCCCACCATGCTTATGCATCATTGAGAAGTGGACAGCTACAGCATTATGGGTTCTTTCCAGAACATCCCTAAAAGACAACAGTAAAGAGAAATCCTACAAACAAGGCAAAATTTCAAGTGGTGTCCTTGGTTGTACACATTTGTCAAAGGAAGAAATGCCCAGGGAAATAGCTCTGGTTGTGTGCAGGTTCATGTTAGGAGGGCGAAAGACACAGAACAGAAACCACTGCAAAAATGGTTAGAAAGAAATTTGAAGAAAATATGATTCTCCAAAAAGCAATTCAGAAGGTATTTGTAGATCAGGTGAACACTAACCAAAAAGTAACCCTGTGAAAGGAAGATTTAACAATCAAGGGGTAGACTCACACAGTCTGTAGTCAATGTAACTAATAGGATGTATAGTTAAAGACGTATGAAAGTGGACTTATTAGCATAATTGATCACACATATGGGATGCTGAAAAATCCTACAATATGCTCTCTCCATGCTGAAGAACTACAGTAATTAACGTTAGAACTCTCTGCCCGAAGTTCAAGGCCTGAAAACATGGTGTGTTCACTGCTACAAGTCTCAGAGTCTGAAGGCCAGAGAATTTAGATTTTTGATATTCAAAGTCAGCGGAAAACGAGTGCCCTAGATTCAGAAGAGAGAGCAAATTCATATTTTCTATGCCTTTTTGTTCTGTGAAGGCCCTCAGTTAGCTCATGCCCACCTAGTTTGGATGAGGATAGATCTTCCTTGATTTGAATATTCCTTGATTTCAGTGATCTATTGATAACAATGTTCATCTCTTCTGGAAAAAGAAATGATGTTTTAAAGGCACGTGGGTGTACCTTAATTCAATTCCAAGTCCCTGCTATATATGCCCAGTTGTATGTCTTTGTGCATTAGCCCACAT
>PVJO010003731.1:0-119048 GCA_004026905.1 Hystrix cristata | reverse complement strand
TGGTGCATCTTGGTTCTCCCCCCTCTCCCCCGCCCCTTCCCTCTCCTCCCTCCCTCCCTATTTACAGCAGGTTCATTCATCATTTTCCATATTTTCCCTTTCCCCTCTCTTTCCCCTGTTGCCTTTCTGCTTTTCCCCTTCTTTCTTTCTAGTACTCCTCTCCTCTGCACACCATCCTCCTTTTATATAATATCTATTACACCTCATCTTTGACAAAGAAGCCAAACACCCTCACTGGAAGAAGGATAGCCTATTTAACAAATGGTGCTGGAAAAATGTTACTGCTTATTTTAAGTGGTACTTTTTTTTGGGGGGTGCGGTGCTGGGGATCGAACTCAGGGCCTTGCACTTACTTGCTAGACAAGCATACCTCCACTTGACCTAAATCCCCAACCCCAGAATGTTACTGCTTAAAATACAGCTACAGCTACAGCTACAGTATACATGTAGTGGCATACAGTATATTTGTAATGGCAGTGCTCAAGAAGTTGAGGCAGGAGGATCTCAAGTTTGAGGACAGCGTGGGATAAACAGGTGGGTTCAAAGTTAGCCTAGACTGTAAAGACAAAAAATGTTTCAAAATAAGTACGTAAATAAACTGTGTGTGGTGGCACCCCGCCCAGTGATCTCCGCCTTCTGAGAGGCTGAGCCTGAGCCACCACAATTATAAATTCAAACCCAGACTAGGCAAGTTAGTGACTTAGTGACCCCATGGCGGGTGGGGAAGGGGGCTGGGAAATATAGCCCAGCACAAAGGCCTTGGGTTCAACCCACAGTACTGCAGACAGACAAAAGATGAAGAGGGGAGGGGAGGAAGAAAGGAGGGAGGGAGGGAATTATTGGATAGTGAGAATGATTTTTTTTAACTACACTTAACATTTTAAAATCATACAATAAACATCAATAGGGGCTAGGAATTTAGCTCAGGGGTTAGAGTGCTTGCCTTGCAAGCACAAGGCCCTGAGGTTCTATCCCTAGCTCAAAAAAAAAAAAAAAAAAAACCAAAAAAACAAAAAACCCTTGCTACAATAAACATCAATATAATTATTAACTACTCGAGCATTTGCCTCTATTAATTATAGCTAAATCTAAATTTGAATTAAAGCCTGGAAATATTTTTAATCCTAAATTATAACAATTTTCATCCTTAAATGGTTTTAGAGAACATATTCCAAAGACACAAATCACCTCCCTCTGACACAGACTTGGGCAGGGAGAGCCAGATTTCAAGGGCAATGCTTCAGGACTCAGGTCCACCCTTTTGGGGCAAGCAGCCCACTCACCAGTTATAATCAAACCACGAAGCATAGCTGGGAATAATAATGTGATTGGTCTGCTCGGTCACATTATCTTCACCAGGGTCGACTGACCGACTCTGATCACCTTTGCTAGGGTCTTCATCTTCCTACAAAAAAGAAGCCAAAGTTCAGAGAAAGAACAACAGAGATGAATATGCAACACTCCAGATATGTGGTCAAATAAAAGGGGGCTAGGTAATTCAACTTCAGGGGCCAAAAACAACTTTCAAGTATTGAAAACATTCACAACTTTTAAAGTATAAAGCAGCTAGCTGACAGATTTTATTTCTCCTTTTTATAGATGAAGGAATCAAAGTACCTCATAAGATTAATTAGCAAGTTAAACTGAAGAAAGACAGTTTCTATAATCAAGAATCTGGCTTTTTAGCCTAGATCTCTTTCCACAATAACTTCTCACATGTCTGGTTTTACCTAATCCCAGGTTACAAACCTAAATCACTGCTTTCTTGGGTCATCTATGAGGTGGCCAAGGATACTTGAGGCATAGTGACCAGACTGCCTCCCCTCTGAGCACTGAACACTAAGTCCGACACACACTACTCACTTACTCCTCACAACCAAACAATCTGTGGGGGAGGAAACGATCCACAGATGCAATACATTATAAACAATACAAATACAGGGAAGACCAGCTGGAAGGCCTAGATTTGTAAGCATTTCGATTACTAAGAATTACGTCTGATGTTCATCTGATTTATTGAAGTTTGCAAATGGTAACTCTACCTAAAATCCTTGTTTTGCTAACATAGTACTCAATTTTCCTCTCGAGCCAAAATTTAAGAAATATGAATACCCTATGTAACGTGAAATCTTTTAGTCTGTCTCCCTTTGTCTTCGATATTTCATGACATTTAAATATTTTAACAAATCTAGACCAATCATCTCATACAGTATTTTAAAGTCTCAGCCAGGCTTGATGATGCACGCCTATAATTCCAGCACTTTGGAAGGCTGAGGCAGTAGGACTGCCGTAAGTTCGAGACCATCCTGGGCTACATAGTGAATTCAAGGCCAGCCTGAGCTATACAGCAAGTTAACTGTCCCCAAAAAACAGAAAAGAATATTTAAAGTCTTTATCTGATTGATCCTTCAAAATTAGCTTTGAAGTGAACATTTTTATCAGGAATACTACAGGAAACAGTTTTTTGGAAGGGTGGTTTTTGGTAGTGAGTCTAGGGAATGAACCCAGGACCTGACCTATGCTAGGTCAGCACTCCCCTACCCAGCTACATCCCTAGCCCTTCTTTATTTTGAGATAGGTTCTTATTAAACTGCCCAGGCTGACTTGAACTTGAGAGCCTCCTCCTGCCTCAGCCTCCTGAGTACCTGAGATTATAGGCATAGGCCACCATGCCTGGGAGGAAATAAATTTTTGACATTCAGATGTTTTCCAGTTTTGTACAGTTAAATCTATCAACCTTTCAACTGTGGTCTTCTTACTATTTTTAATCTTATAAAAGTCTTTTCTATTGAGAAACCAGATAAATTCTGAATCTTCATTCTTTAGCTTAATGCAATGTGAATTTCCTTTATTACTTGAGGTGCACATCTCGTGTCATCACCTATAAACTTAAGATGGTAATGTTCTGAAGATCGTTGAAAAATGGGGCTGGGAAAACTGGGCATCTGAAATGAATAGACAGCTCTCAGATGAAGAAATACAAATGGCAAACAAATATATGAAAAAGTGTTCAACATCACTGGTCATTCAAGAGATGCAAATTAAAACAATGCTAAGATACTATCTCCAGAAAGAACAGCTATTATCAAAAATCAACAAGTAACAAATGCTGGTGGAGCTGCGGGGAAAAAGGAATCCTCCTCCACTGTTGGTGGGAATGTAGGCTGGTCCAACCACTGTGGAAGTCAGTGTGGAGATTCCTCAAAAAACTACAACTAGAGGTTCCATTTGACCCAGCTATTCCTCTGCTTGGTATCTTCCCAGAAAAATTACAAACACTGTACTACAGTGATATATGTACAACCATGTTTATAGCAACACAGTTTGTAATAGCTAAGTCTTGAAAACAACCCAAATGCCCAACAACTAATGAATGGCTAAAGAAGATGTGGTTTTTCTATACAATAGAGTATTACTCTGCTATAAAGGATAAACTTGATATATTTATAGGTAAATGGATATACCTTGAGAACATACCCTTATGTGAAATAAATCAGACACACATGAGTACATAGCGAATTGTTTCACTGGTATGAGAAACCGTAAGTGTAAATAACGACAAAAAAGTATAACAGACACTAAGTACAAGAAAGATAATATTCAATAGGGAGGAGAATTAGAACGACGAGAGGGGAAAGGAAGGAAAGGAAAAAGAAAAGAGAAAAAGGGGAAAAATATAAATAAAGGTACTATAAATAGGGAAGGAAGGGGGAGTGGTGGGGGGAAGAAGGGGGAGACCAAGATGTATCATGTATAGGTACAAATTAACTACAATGAATGGGATCACTATGTATACAATGTACCAAAACATGTTCTTGGTAAATAAAAAAAATTTTTTACAATAAAAAATAACATAAAAAGAAAAATGGGGCTGGGGATTTAGCTCAGTGGTTAGAGTGCTTGGCTTGCAAGCACAAGGCCCCAAGTTCAATCACCAGCACCAAAAAAAAAAAAAAAAAAAAAAAAAAAAAAAGGGATTATTGAAAAAAAACAAAAATTCAGAATGAAAGTACTATATAGGATGGGTCACTAGAAAATTACTCTTTTAAATTTAAGTTATATAACTTTATGGCTTCTGTATGGATTCAAAACTCCTATCCTTAGCATTCAAAAACTCTTACAGTAGGTTTTTGGCCTATTCTCCATTTGCTCTGTATAATGACATCTTTTTATAAAAGTCATGTTTATTAATAAGTAGTTGCTTAGCTGAAAAAGTTTGATATTAAAGGAAAAAAACCTTAATAATACAAGAGAAGAAACAAACACGTAAGAATTTGGTGAAATGTTTTCCCTGGAAATGTGTGTTCCTTCCTTGAATACATATGAAACAATGTTAAATGTCAGTCTGAGACAGTCTTATGACAAATGGAGAAAGAAAAGGAATCATTTTTAGCATATTAGGGAAGCTATTCCAAGAAAGCCAGGGGTTAATTACACTTACTAATGCAGCCAAGACAGACGGCCTGACTGAAACAATGGGGCACTTATTCACAAGTAAATCCCTGCCTTAAAGCTAACACTTTCTGACAACATGGTGATTGGTGCCTTTTACAGCAAAACCGATGAAATGAACACCAATGAAAATAAAAAGCTTGGGAAAGGTCAGGAGCGTAATTCAAAGTCTACATCAGCTGTGGAAACAGGGTGCCTGCTCATCTGCACTGTGAAGCAACACTGACAGTGCACCAGCTCCCCATCCAAGGGACTGCAGAACCAGAACTGCACCACCACCTGCAGGACATGACCTGAGAAAATGGGAAGACTCCTCTCAATAAAATGTTAGGGACTTAAGGAAGACAACTATTCTGAGAGTATAAAAAAGAAAATTCAGCTGGGTGTGGTGGCTTGTACCTGGAGTTCCACCTACTCAGGAAGCTGATACAAGAGGACTGCCTGAGCCTGGGAGGGAGGGAAGCAGGGAAGGAAAAGAATTCAAATCAAAAGTGTCTAAAAATACATTTCTAAGGACATTTCCAATTCAGTATTTCTGCTCAGTACATGCGAGCACAGAGAATGACTTCTTGTTCAGGCCTAAATATTTACCTTTCCTCCTGTTGTGACTGTTTCTTCATCTTGCTCATCTGCAGAAGCAAAACATTGGATTTAAAAACAGGTAATTAATGTGTAGATTATTTAAACTCTTTCCAGTCTACAAACTGATAATGGACAGAGAAAAGTTATGAACTCCAGCGCTATTAAAGCACAGCCACCCTGGACGTATTACTAAACTGTAATTTTACACAGAAACACAGAGGTGGTACAAATTCAAAGTGTATGTAATGTAAAATTTCCAACAAGAAGACATTTATAATTAATTACTACTTCAGCTAGTATCATAGCAGTGACCTTCCTTAACAACAGGTAAGGGTGCTGGCGAGGCCTTTTGTTTCCTATGAACTGGTACGACAACACAGTATTTTGGGTTTCTGAGGAAGTGAGTAAGGAAAGAAGAATAAAGAAAAAAGCAGGGAGGGAGGAAGGGAAGAAGGAAGGAAATGAAACCCTACAAGGACTGAGTAAGACTGTTACTGCCTTCTGAGGACAGGGACTTCCAAGAACCAAATGCTACTCGTACATAACAAGAGAAAACCTACTTAAAATGTAAACCAGGTAGCTGATTTCCACAGTGAAAAGCAAAAGCGCTAGTGTAGAAAGTGTGTGAGGTTACAGAATAAATGATTACTGTACTAAGTGCCTGTGACAGTCAACAGTTCTAATCAACAGTTAACTGATAAGAGTAGGCTCGCTGTGTCTAAGTGTTCACGCAAACAAGATAACTAATGATGAACATTCGCCTCCTTTCTGAGAACCTGGGATTCTGGTGACACAAGGTAGCACAGGCTACCTACAGCATCCAGACCAACAAAACTGTGATGGTCCAGAAGGCAGCCACAGGATTCGGTGGTGATAAGCACAGAATCTGAAAGCAGCAATCCTCAGCAAAGCAAGGAGTATTAGAAGAGATGATAAGAAAGAAAATACACAACTGTAGATTGTGTTTACCTAGATCTGCTACCGTTCCTCCTTTAACAGGTGTATTTTCACTATCTTTCTTTGGGTTTACTAAGGGAAAAAAAAAAAAAACAGAATCATGCTTGTTTTTAAGAACATGATCAAAAACAACATGCATCTTATTGCAGGTCCAACATAACTTGCTACTCACCTTCCTGCAAAAACCCTAAGCCCAGCTGCAAAACATTAATGTTTAAGAGTGCACATTCTCTAATTATTACTCAAGCAGCAACATATTTTTATTATAGAAATGGACACAGTGGCTGAGGATTTAGCTCAGTGGTAGAGCACCTGCCTAGCAAGCGCAAGGCCCTGGGCTCGATCCCCAGCACGAAGAAAAAAAAAAAGGACAGAGTCATATAGAAACCATGAAAAGAACTTGAGTCCCTTCCCCAAAGTTGGGCTTTTTATAAATGCATTTGTTTTGATTCCCATTTCTGTGCCATTAATTCATTCAGATAAACCAACTGAGGAAGAACTGATACCCTTTATACACCTACACAGATGCTAGGATATATCCTAAGAGTTTTCTAACCTGTTTATAACGTTTATATAAAGGTTAGCTATATTCTGCTTATTCCTTAACACTTGCTTGTTATAGTGTAACAGTGTACCTCTGTGATCATTTTAGATACAGAGTCTGAACCACATTTCCTCCTTTATTACATGTCCACCATGTCCATGAGTAGACCATAAGTTCACAAGCCCTCCACTGAAGGCAACTAAGTTTGTTTTAAATAATTCACTATTCAAGGCTGGGGATTTAGCTCAGTGGTTAGAGTGCTTGCCTTGCAAGCATGAGGCCCTGAGTTCAATCCCCAGCACACACACACACAAAAAAAATTCACTATTCAGTAAACAGCATTTTTTATCATTATCTGAACATGCATGTAGTTACATATGAAAATTAAAACTCCTATAATTAGATGTACACGTTTTAAAATTTAATAGACACAGCCAAATTGTGTTACAGGCCCCATCAATTCAGACTTCCACCAAGAGCATCTGAGAGGAGAAGTTTGCTCAAAATGTTTACACTTTTCCATCTACCTTTTAAGTTTTGAAAACCATCCTTGCTTGATTCGGTGAAACTGACCTTCTACTCACATACTAACTGGCTCTGTATTTATGATAAATTACTGGTAGGTAACACTCTGACTTATACTCTCAGGTTTAGAATTTTTACACATATTCAATAACCTAGTCATTTGTGTATTAAGTATTTTCTGCCATGCTAATACTTGTCTCAACTACATCAGAATTTAAAGTACCATTTTACAGTTTTTTTTGTTTTGTGTTTTGTTTTGTTTTGTTTTATCTGAGTGCTGAGGATCAGACTCAGGGCTCTGCACTTGCTGGGCAAGCACTCTACTACTGCGCTAAATCCTCAAACCTCATTTTACAGTTTTGTATTCACAAAGTTTAAATTTCTATATATGACACAGAGAGGAATACTGAATTTATCAAGTATTTACAAAACAGTCTGATCTTTTCCCACTAATGACGTGCAATGCTAAATTTGCCACAAAAGACATTCATAAAGAATCACGGTTCTATTTTAGAAGTGGCCATCCTGCTACACTGGTTGATTCAGCGATTCCTGGGTTGAAAGGGAATTTAATTATCACAGATTTTCAGTTTAGGTAGTTTTCTGTTGCAGTACCATCACTTTCACAGGTCTTTCATTTCAATCTTTTGAGTATTTCCGGGGTTTTTTTTTTTTTTTTCAATTCAAATTAAAAATATGTTGATAGGGGTTAGGGATTTAGCTCAGTGGTAGAGTGCCTGCCTAGCAAGTGCGAGGGCCTGACTTTGATCCCCAACGCCCCCATACACACATGTATATGTAGGTAAAATGGAAGGGTTTTTTGCCCAACTTTTTATAATACAATGATTTTTAGGAACAAACAATGTTTTGGGAGAAATGGCTATTTTTCAGTATCTAAATTCCTAAAAACACAATTGACTGCTTTGTTTTTGGGGGTTTTGTTTTGTTTAGACAGGATCTCACTTTGTAGTGCAGGCTGGCCTCAAACTCAAAACATTCCTCCTGCCTCAGCCTCCCGAGTACTAGGATTACAGACGTGTGACACCACACCTAGCACAAATGACTGTTTAAAGAAAAAAAAAAAAAAAACAATGAAGAAAAAAGACATGTTGTTGAGATGGTAATATGTGTGAAATAAAACATACATAAACATCAAAGAGACAGGACAGGGCATGAATCAAATTATATTGTGCAACGCTTCTTAATCTTTACTTCAACTAGATGAGTCATTTTAAATAGATTTTATATGCTAAGCATTAGTAATGGACTGAATATTGTGCCTCCCCAAAAATCATTTGCTGAAACCCCAATCTAATATGATGGTATTTGCAGGCAGGACCCCTGGAAGTCCATGAGGATAGAGACATTATGAATGGGACTAGTGTAGTATGAGGCGGCCTCCTGCTGTCTAAGGCAAGTACTCTACCACTGAGCTAAACATAAGTATCTACAGATACACAAAGTATCAGTGTTCCACTATAATTCATTTATCATCCCGTTTTCAGAGATTCCTAATCCATTCAGTCTTCTATTATTTTCTTCTGTAGGTTCCTTGTATATTTGAAACTTACCCCTTTTGGGTTTCTTGGGGGAGGTGTGCTGGGGATCCAACTCAGGGCCTTGTACTTGCTAGGCAAGCACTGAACTACTGAGCTAAATCTCCAAACCCCTTATCCCGTTTATAGATTAAATCAGATCCCAAAAGCTTCTTATATTTTAAAATTTTCCTACAACTATAGATATCTAATGGTACTGTTTTCCTAGGTTCTTTTCTGTCCTTGAATAAAATTTAGATAGGGATAGTTATATGCTTTGCATATCCTTAATCTAAATCTTAGACTATACATTTTTTTCAAGTTTTATTGCTCAAAGAAATACAAAAGATTAAGACACCTCATAGTGCAATACAATTCAAGGACTTCCTTCATTTTAGACCACATTTCAAAAAAAACCTTAATTTTTCTGATAAGCAGATAAAAGTTTTAACCTTTCCTATTAACTTTGTATAATAGTTAAAAAATAAAACCAAAAACTATTATCAACTTTGATGACTTCACATATTTCTAGCCTCTAATGAAATTCTGTGTTGTACAGTTGGATGGTTTGTAGGAGAGGTATAAAATCACCACCTGACCTATGTGGTCTCTTTTTTATTTTTATTTTTTTTGGGTGCTGGGGATTGAATTCAGGGCCTTGTGCTTGCTAAGCAAGCACTCTACTGCTTGAGCTAAATCCCCAACCCCCGTGGTCTCTTATATAGGAGCTAAAATAACCACAAAGGTGGGTAGTGATGAGGTATAAATTAATGAAGTACCTGTCATATGCTTTTTACTTCTGGAGTATACTGGGTTTTAAAAATTTCATTATAGGTTCACTAAGGACACAAACAAATGATGGTCAATTAAAAAGCAACCGTGAACATCTGAAGCACATTCTGAGCTTCATTACACAACTCACATGACCAACATTTAACCTATAAAATTTAATACTGGAACTTTCAAATTTTCATTCACATGAAGCAACGCCTAGAGATTCAAACAGATTTAAATTGACATAAATATTCCAGTTTGTGATACAAATATTAATTCTGTTGGGATTAAAACACCAGTAACCTTAAATCTTACTAAAGTTAGGTAAGTTTTGTTCACAGTGTATTATCTCAATAAATGAATACCAAGACTATCCTAAATAATTGGGAAAGAAGGAATTTCAAAAGGGCTAACCTTAGGGGGCTGAGGATTTAGCTCAGTAGTTAGAGTGCTTGCCGTACAAGCACAAGGCCCTGAGTTCAATCCCCAGCACCAAAAAAAAAAACAACAAAAAAAAAAAACCAAAAAAGAAAAAACCCTACAAACAAAACAAATCAAAAGGGCTAACCTTAAAAAGTAGGAATCTAATTATATTTAAAAATTTAGGAGTATTTCGCTTTCAAATGCTCCCTACTCGTCAAGTAGCTATCTATCATCTCCTTTTCCCCCTTTTTCACCACTTTTAAATAAATTGTCCTCAAATAAATTGTCAAAATAAATAAATAAATAAAAAATAAAAGTTGAGAACTGGGGCTGGGGATTTAGCTCAAGTGGTAGAGTACTTTCCTAGCAAGCACAAGACTGAGTTCAATCCCCAGCAGGCAAAAAAAAAAAAAAACAAAAAAAAATTGAGAACTACTGCAAAGCAAGATATATACCATCCCATGAAGAAAGGACAGCAGCATTCCCCCAGAGAATACAAACCATTTTTGGGGAGGACCACTTCCTCTATGTTGGGTACTGGCGTCGGGTCTTCCATGTCCTTGGTAAGATCTTCTTGTTCATCTTCTTCTTTCTGACTTCTGCGCTTCCCATAAAGACCAGCTTGGCTAAAACACACAAAACATAAAAGAGACCAATTACAGCTACCTACAGCAAATGATTCCTGAGCTCTACCTTCAATACTGTTATAATCTATGCTGGGGTCACTTTAAAGCCTAATAGTAACATATAAATTAGACGCATTCCTCACATTACATCTAACCAGCTTAAAAAGACCGAACAAAAAACTACTAAGAAATATGTACAGAAATCCTGCTATTCAAATTATACAATATTCTAAAGGGAGTTTAAATTAAACTAATAAAAGAACACCTGTTAACAAAATATGGCACACAAAAAAAAACAAACTGCAGTCTCTCTCAAAGATACACACAGCTACCAAGATGTATCATGTACAGGTACAAAATAACCATGCTGATCATGAACATTATGAATACAATGTACCAATACATGTTCTTGGTAAAAATAATAAAAAAATAAAAAAATAAAAAAGATACACACAGCTGTATTTTCCTAGGTCTTTGTATCATCTAAGTATCAAGAATTACAAAATAAAATCAGTACAGTACTTATCCTCCCTTATAAATACTGTATTCTCTTTTCTCTGACAATTAAAACAAATGATCACTTATTTTTAAAACTAAAACATCCTGGAGGAGTCAACAAAATTGGAATTACTTATCTTGAAGAATAATGAATATAGGACATAGATCATTACTTATATCACATAATGTGATGTGTAATAATATAGATGAATACAATAAACAAATTGCATTTGAGTACAGGAAAATATAAAGAGAAATGAATGAAAATTTAAAACATCAGAGAGAAAGAATTAGGAAGGACTGGAAGTGATAGGTACACTGAACCTTTACAAATTTATAAAGAACTTGCTAAGAATTAGACAATGTTTCAAGAAAACGAGTACAGGCTAGGTAACCCTATCAAGGTGGTGCACACCTGTAATCCTAGCCCTTCAGAGGCGAAGAAGATTCCAAGTGCAAGGCCAGCCTAAGCAACCTGGCAAGACCTTGTCACAAAATAATAAATAAAAGGAACTAGGAAATAACAAGAATCAACAAATGGAACTATAGTAGACTAAAGAGCTTCTGTATAGCAAAAGAGCTAATTAGTAGAGTGAAGAGAAAAGCCACAGAATGGGAAAAAAATCTTTGCCAGCTACTCCTCAGAGAGAAAACTAGTATCTAGAATATACAAAGAACTCAAAAAAATTAAACCACCTAAAATCAATGACCCACTGAAGAAATGTGACAGAGAAATGAACAGATATTTTACAAAGGAAGAAATACAAATGGCCAGCAAATATATGAAAAAATGTTCAACATCTATGGCTAGTAGAGAAATGGAAATTAAAACAATTCTATTTCACCTTACCCCAGAAAGTACAGCAATCACTAGGAAATCAAACAATAACAAATGCTAGCATGGCTGTGGTGAAAAGGGAACCCTCCTACACTGTTGGTGGGAATGCAAACTAGTACAACCATTATGGAAATCAGTATGGAGATTTCTCAAAGGCCTGAAAGTAGAAATCCCATAAAACCCAGTCATTCACCTACTGGGTATCTTCCCGGAAGAGCTAAAGACATCGTACTACAGAGATACTTGCATACCAATGTTTATAGCAGCACAATTTGTAAAAGCTAAATTCTGGAAGCAGCCTCTATACCTGTCAATAGATAACTGGATAAACAAAATGTGGTATCTATACATAATGGAATACCATTTGGCTATAAAGAATGACAAGCTACTGTCATTTATTGGAAAATGGATGGACCTGGAAAATACCATGTTGAGTGAAATAAACCAAACTCACAAACCTGAATACTGTATGGTACCCCTCATTTGAGTGAAGCAAAATACAAACAAAAGAAAAGGGTAAACAGCTGGGGATTTAGCTCAGTGGTTAGAGTGCTTGCCTAGGAAGCGTAAGGCCCTGGGTTCAATCCCCAGCACCAAAAATATAAGTAAGTAAAATAAACGATAACATTATTAAAAAAAAAAAAAAAAAAAAAAAAAAAGGGTAAACAATGGATACGAAAAGGCAGAGGGTCAGAGCTAAGCTAATAGGTAAACGGTCCAAGGGAACAAGAAGAGGGCAAAGGGGAAGAGGAATGGGAATCCACAGGAATGATATCTTAAAAACAAGAACCTAGTAACTCAAATTTAAACAGTGTACCAATACATGTTCTTGGTTTAAAAAAAAAAAACAAAACAGTGATACGTGCACTTTGTACTACAGTAACTTTACCTAGTTGTGACTTAATGCTGCACCTATGGGGTTGTTTACATTGCTCACTGTTATAAGCAAAAGGCACAATGAACTGTGGTCTGTAAGCCTGTGTAATGGCCTGCAAGTTTGTTAATTTTGGATGAATTTTATTAAAAAAAAAAAAAGAACTAGGGATGGAGTTCAGTAGTAGCGTGCTTACCTACCATGTGTGAGGTCCTGGGGTTCAAAGGATGGGGCGGTTTAAGGTATAAGCAAAAAAATAACTTGTTAAAAAAATAATAATAATACTAAAAACAACTTGTTTAGGGTCATAATAGATAGTAATCTAGAGTACACTGAAGAATAAAAATGGGAATGGAAAGCCGGACGTGGTGGCATACACTTATAGGTGCGCTGAGGAAGCTGAGTCAGGAGGGGGACTGCCGTAAGTTTGAGGCCAGCCTGGGCTGCATAGTGAGTTCAAGGCCAGCCTAAACTACATAGCAAGACCCTGTCTCCAAAAAAAAAACAAAAAAAAAGAAAAGAAAGAAAGAAAGAAACGACAATTTAATAGACAGAAAAGTCTGTATAAGGAAGCTAACTGGATACAAGATGCCAAGTAGATCTTTACAGCCCAGTCAGCGAGAAATAAAAATTGACTATCATATGAAAATAAATGTCTCAATACACACTTAAAGAAAAACAATCAATTTTTGTAAACTCTCATTTTCTAAGACAAAAATAACCTTTGCAAAATTATATAAAAATATTTCAAGTCACACAAACCTAAAGTTTTCAAGTATCTATTTAATATGTAATGATAAATTATTAAGTGAATATATGAGGCCTGGGATTCAAGCCCTAGCACAAAGGTGAAAAACTAGATACATATACAAGAAACTCAATCCGGTAGGCTTTACACTCACGGTAACAAGTAAAGGCTTATAATCCATCTTCCTTTCAGGGGGTTGGGGATTTAGCTCAGTCATAGAGTGCTTGCCTAGCAAGCACAAGGCCCTGAGTTCAATCTGCAGCACCACCACCCCCAAAAAAACAAGTCCAGACTTCAGAAGATCAGGCATCATAAAAGGGTTTCAATAATTCATTTAAGCCCCACTGTAACGCACTCAGGAGAAACCACAATCCACTCCAGCTAGATTCCTGAAGCCCAAGCACACTGGTCTAAACAAAGACTATGCCGTCACACTGTGCACAACATGAAACAGTTACAGGTTCTACTATGAGTCAATTTGATCAAACTACACACACAACAAAACCAGAGAGAAAAAAATACGGTGAATATGGTTTCTCCAACTTTTTACCAGCTACATTTCTCAATACACACTTATGTACAGGAAAAAAACATGGTATTCAAAGTGCTTCTGCCTAAAAACAATGTAAGTACAAGTTGTCAGGTACAAGTACTTGTTCCACAAGTACAAGCTGGCAGAGCAAAAGGCTCCTCAACAAGCCAAAATCTAAAAACAAAAACAAAAACAAAAACAAAAACAAAAAGCCAAAATCTGACTTAAGTAGGTCAGCAAAACTTGCAGAGTAAATGCAAAAGTGTCAAAGTCTTTGAGAGTTGTTGCTGCCTTCTGAATTGTGCTACAGTTCTTACCCTTTTTTGCCGCTTTTCTTCCGTGATTCTGTGGGTGTGGGGGGGGGAGGCGAAGGCGAATGTTTCCTCTTTCGAGCGTTTGCTGAGGCTTTTCGATCTCTTCTCTCGGGACTTCTGACTGGCTAGGATGGAAATAAGTATCAGCTGACTTTTCTGCTTCCTCAGGTTCTACAAACTTTAGCACGCAAGACCAGTAGCAAGAGACTTATATGCCCTGCAAGGTGAGGCCTCATCAACGGAACTCTTGGCACAATCCCACAGGGACTCACTGAGCTATCAGACCTCCACAGTGTAAAACTGTTAAGGTTCACATTTGGCTCTTCCGCACAGGAAAATATTCATGAAATTAAAAAACAAAGCTGAATGATCCTGTGAAAATGTACCATCACAGAAACTACTCCGGCTATGAATGTAACTCAGTGGTAAAGAGCCTGACTAGCATCTATGAGGTTCTGGGTTCCGTCCCCAGTACCATCCCAACACACACACATACACACGCATACACACACGCACACACACACACACACACACACACACACTCACTCACTCACTATAAAGTCAGGCAAATATATAAGCCTATCTACTGTGGGATTTAAAGGATTTGGGACATGTCGTGTACGGGTACCCACTGCCCACAGTGAATCACTGTGTGTAACAAATACGAATTTAAAAAAAAGAAACTAGGGAGGAGATTTAGAGACAAAGGAAAGGAGAAGAATGGGGAGAGGAAGAGAAAGAAAAAGAATTAAGATATGTACCTATTCTCTAAGACGAATGTAGGCATCATGTACTATAAATATGTACTAAAAGAAAAACAATGTAGAGTCAAATTCCCAAGGAAATAGGAACTAAAAGTGCAAAGACTAGGAAAAACATTAGCTTTATAGCATTTTGCTTTAAAATAAAAAATATAGGGGTTGGGGATTTAGCTTAGTGGTCAGAGTGCTTGCCTTGAAAGCACAAGGCCCTGAGTTCGAACCCCAGCACCAAAAAAAAAAAAACTAAAATACAAAATATATTCACTATAACATTTTAGTTAAAAAAAAAAAGTCATGAGGCTACAAATAGAAATGAAAGATCTATACTTTCTATATTAATAGTTGAAAATAACCTGTCTCAAGGATTTTTAAAAAAACTAAAATATAAAATGAAAAGCAAAATAAATTTTAAAAAACCCAGGGAAAATTTAGAATCACAGGTCTCTTTCTCAGATTGTCACAACCCAACATTAACAGGCTTCTTCAAATGACACACCTATCTTAAAATTGTGACTTAAAAGAAATATAACTGCCAGGACTTCTTTTTCTTTTAGTGTTTTAAGACAGGGTCTCACTACGTAGTCCAGGCTGTTCTTGAACTCGTGAGCGCTCCTCCTGCCTCAGCCTCCCTAGTTCTAGGATTACAGGCATGAACCCCTCCTGGCTCCTGGACTTAAAAAGGATAAAGCATCAAGTTCCCAACACTTAGAAGGGCCTCACCTTTTAAACCTGAGACCTTTAAAGCTGTACTTTGTACTAACAAAGTTACTGAAAGATAGTACATAAAAAATTTTTACCAAGGAAAATCAGGAGAACCATAGTATGCTGTGAGGGTATTTGGAATACAACATGAAAATAGATATAGCAAACAGAATCAGTTGTGACACTGAGATACTTCATGAACAACCTTAAATCCCAACAAGGCTTTAGAGTTTCCATGCCCACTGGAGTGGGAGCTGCCAGTGTGGGACAGGGTTGCTATGGCCGCCCAGGAACTTGCCCATGCACACACTGGCTGCTGCGGGTATGTATGTGAGTTTATTAGTAAAGAGTTGATGACATTCATGGCAAGAAACGAAAACACAGAGTGGTGAAAAATGGCGTCAAATGAAATACCTCTTCGTTCTTTGTTGAAATTCGCTGACGAAAACTCACTGGCTTCCTGTTCTCGTCTACTTCATAATCTTCCTCATTCATCCATTCATTGAAAACGTCAGTGTCCAAAATCCATTTCACATGCACCTAAAGCCACATCAAAACATGAGTACCTACATAAATAATAAAATCATTCAAGTTTTTATTTCAAGTATTCCAAAAGAAAAAAGATGGTTATTTTCAAAGCCTCAATTACAAAACACAGATTAAGCATACACTACTAGTAAAATGTATGTGAAGTGCAACTTAGCCTTTTCTAATTTTTATTCCTTTTTTTTTTTTTTTAATAATTAAGGAAGAAATTCAAGAGCTCAGCCAAGGCAAAGCACAAAGGCTGACTCTATCTGGAGTTAGGCAGTCAACACTGGGCATGGTGAAGCAGGCCTATAATCCCAGCACTTGGCAGGCTGAGGCCAAAGGATCATCACAAGTTTGAAGCCGGGGTAGACTACATAGTGAGTTCAAGACCAGCCTGAACTACATAGTGTGACCCTGTCTCAAAAAAATAAAAAAAATTAAGAGTCCACTGGTTGTTGGACATGATACACACACAGATATAGTTATTTAAACTACACTCCTAGCCTCTCTAATATTCCACTTTTCCCAACAGTATTCAAAAGAGGCACAAGTATAATTTGGCAGTGGATAATTCTTCCCTGTATAAAACTGCTGTTCATATCTCAAGTCAAGAGAAGGGGAATGGAGTGCTTGGCTGCAATGAACATCAATATGCCTGGTCAAGAACCAGTGAACGGGGGCTGTAGATTTAGCTCAAGTGGTCGTGTGCTTGCCTAGCAAGCACAAGGGCCTGAGTTTGAGCCCCAGCACCCGCTCCCAAAAAAAGAACCAGTAAATACTGGGAGCCATAACTGTAGTAATCACAACTATGAATCCTTCCTAGAACACCAAGAACAATTTAAGACAAGCACCTGAAGACAATATGGACTTCCTTATGAAAATATTTTGTCAATCTAGGATCCCTAAAGCCCTGTTTTTTAAAATAAGGAAAGGGTTAGTAAACTGAGTGTTCAGTGTAATGCCTTTCACACATCTCAATGGCACTTATCTGCCTAACATGCCTTCTCTCACTTAAAAAACAAGTTACACACTAATGCACACAAACAAAGAACACCCTGCCACCAAGAAAACTGACAAGAATATACAAGTAGAATGAGTAAATAGTTATGGGATGTCTCAAGCTAATTAAGTGACTATTAAAGAAAAGGGTAAATTAACTCAATAATGTTTTAAAAAAATGCATGTTTAACAATCTTTTCCAAAGAGTTTACTACTGTCCCACCCAAAAGAGAAAACCAGAACTGAATATACATATTGCATTATCCTTCAACTACCCAGAAATCGTTTGAAAAGTATTTTAAAACCCTATGTAGGGGCTGGGGATTTAGCTCAGAGGTTAGAGTGCTTCCCTTGTAAGCACAAGGCCCTGAGTTCGATCCCCAGCACCAAAAAAAAAAAAAAACAACAAAAAAAAACACACAAAACCCTATGTGCCAGGTGCAGTAGCATACACCCATACCATAGCACTCAGGAGGCTGAGGCAGGAGGAATGCTGTGAGTTCAAGGCCACCTGAACTACACAGTGAGACCCTGTCTCAAACAAAACAAGAAAAGAACAAAAACAAACCAGCAGTTGACCATTACTTGTTTGTGCCACACACTATGCTAAACGCCTTAGATACACAATCTCCCGTAATCCACCTGAGTGTAGTGAAGCTATGAAGGTGTCAATGTCCAGCATTCCCAGTCAGCAAACCAGGGCAGTTTCAGTAAGCAGCTTGTAGGCCTAACAAGGAGTGTAACTTAGACTTGCACTGAGTTCTTTCCAATCTCTATTATGTTTTTCATAGAAATACTTGAGAAGAACCCAACAATTTCAATATTTTTCTTCATGACGTAATTACTAGCCCATGCATTGTAATATTTTTTTTACATACAACTGTGAAAAAAAATTAACTCTAAGGGTCAAAAAATAACAATTACTATTATAAATACAGGTGGATTTCTCACATATATACACGTATATATGAATATACACGTGTATATACATATATATGTATATGTGTGTGTATTTGTGTGTGTGTGTATATAGATCTAGATACAGAGATATATAGATATATGAGAAAAGTAAAACTAAAACTCTTTTAGAAGATGATTTAGGAGAGTATCTTGCTGACCTCAGGACTAGAAAACACGAAGATAAGCTACTAGGAAAACTTACTATTTTTTTTCTTTTGGTACTGGAAAATGTATAATATATTTGATCCAACTCAGGGTTTTGGCTGGGGATTTAGCTCCGCGGTTAGAGTGCTTGCCTTGCAAGTGCAAGGCCCTGAGTTCGATCCCCAGCACCAAAAAAACAACAACAAAAAAAACACCAACTCAGAGTCTTGTTTGCTAGGCAAGCACTCTAACTACTGAGCCAAACCCCCAGCCCCAGCAAAACATATTTCTAACACATATAACTAATGTACCATATACAAAATATTAAAACAAGAAAAATAATGAAAATAAAAAGAAAAAAGAAAAAAACAAGGGAACATGGCTGCACATGGTTGCAAAGACCTGTAATTCGGGAGGCTGAGGCAAGAGGACTGCCACAAATTCGAGGCCAGCCTGGGCTATATAGTGAGTTCAAACCAGGCTGAACTACATGTCTCAAAAAAAAAAGCACAAAACAAACAAAAAAATAAGGGAATAGGTATTTCAAAGAGGACATATCTAAGGTCAGACAACTCATTAAAAAAAGATAAAAGTATTTAGTAATACAAAAAATACAAAATTAAGTCTACAATGAGATCCCACAGTCTCCTGATACAGAAATATCATAAAGTCCAAAAAGACTAAGCATTGGCCAAGATGTGGAGCAACCAGAAAACTAACACAGCAAAATAATTTTTTTACAACCATTTGAAAACAATGAGGCATTGATTGTTTAGAAAAAGTGAATGTATTCTCTCTGACTAAGGAATTTCATTCTGTGCATAACAGAGGAAACATGTTCAAAATAATTTACAGTAGCACTGTTCACAATATCCTGAAGTTGAAAACTATCACACACTCATCCACAACACAATGGATACATTGTGACATATTAGAAGATTACTTTTACTACTAGCTAATCACAAATAAATACACACACACACACACACACACACTCCACTGATAATCAAAGCTTTTAAGAAATGCCAAATACAAACAGGATGTGCAGCTACACATATTTGTGGCAAAATTACAGTGTTAAAAAAGTAATCAGAACTTTTAAAATGATGACTAAAAGGACACAGACTGGCCTGAACATAAAAAGTGCTCAAAGCTAACAGAATACTTAGGTATCTGTTCTACAGTGATCCTTTTTCTTACGTACTTTTATAATCACTAATATTCACAATTTGATTTTCAAAATTAAGTGCTACCTTTGCCACAGCAATCATATACACTTCCTTTAGAAAAACAACATACAGATATTACATACAACACAGAAATTGAGAGGAACAACTCTAGTTTAAATTTTCTGACAAATAGCACATGGTTAGCTTCTATTCCCTAGGTTTCCAAAGTTAAGATTTTCAGGTATTAATTATGGTAATAGTCTACTGTAACAAACATAGGTTCAAGGAGAAAAAGAAAATACGTAATATACTTGACTTTTAAAGAACATGTCCATTTATTTATTTATTTATTTGCTTATTTACTTATTTATGTTTGGTGCTGGGGATTGAACTCAGGGCCTTGTGCTTGCAAGGCAAGTACTCTTAACCACTGAGACAAATCCCCAGCCCTTCCATTTATTTTTAAAATGGATAATGGTGGGTATGAATTCTAATGGTACTCAGATTTCAATAAATACAGTAAAAAATAGTATTTACAATGTAACTGAAGTCATATATTTAGCAACTATTTAACCTTCTAATGGAAAATGTGGTAGGTCCACTCAATGTACAACATAATCTTTAAAAAAACACAAACTTTTATTCTATTTTCTTTTATCATCAGTAAAATTTAAACCACTCCCCAGTTGAAGGATTTCTAACTAACACCCTTCCCCCCAAAAAGGCCATTCTATTTTCCTAAAAACAAGACAAATGTAGCATTACTTGTCTCATTTCTGTCTAGTACTTTTTTTTTTACCTTATACCCAAAGAATCAGGAGGAATCAGGAGGAATGCAGACAGAAAAGTCACAAACATGTAATTCTTTTTTTTTTTGGTGCTAGGGATCGAACTCGGGGGCCTCATGCCTGTGAGGCAAGCACTCTAACCACTGAGCTAAATCCCCAGCCACAAACATGTAATTCGAGTGGATAATTCTCATACCAGTTCTCTAAAAGCAAGCACAGTCCTATGGTCCTGAAGCCAAATGTTTTAATAGTCTTTGGGTCTTTGGGAGGAGAGGGCAGGGTTGTCCCAATGAGCTACAATCCTAACCCTTCACCCTTAAAAAGATAGGGTACTACTAAATTGTGCAGGCTGGACTTCAACTTCCAACACTCCTGCCTCAGCCTTCCAGAGTGCTAGGATTACAGGCTAAAAATGCTTAAATTTACATATTAAGAATTTTAACTTTGAAAAAAAAAATTTAACTTTGAAAAGCAGAAACAAATTTAACATTTTCTAACAAATAATTTAAAATCTAGGAATAAGGCTGGGATATGGCTCAGCTGTGCAGTCACATGTGCAAGGCCCTAAGTTAAATCCGCAGCGCCAAAAAAAAAAAAGTTTGAGCCCAGCCTGGATGACTTGGTGAGACCCCATCTCAAAACACCAAAAAAAAAAAAAAAAGAAAGAAAGAAAGAAACCAGGGGTGTAGCTCAGTGTAAAGGCCCTAGGTTCAAGCCCCAGTATCACAAAAGGTAGGCAGGAACGCAGGAAAGAAATTATTCCAAAATAATTACACCTGTAATCCCAGCGCTCAGAAGGCTGAGGCAAGACTGCTTTGAGTTCAAGGCCAGCTTAAATTATAAAGACCCTATCTGAAAGAAAACAAAAGTAATTTTTACAAAAGACTAATTTTTGTTAATCTCAATTTCCACATGTGAAATCTACAACTTTTTCTCAAGGTCTCACTATCAGAAATATGTTGAACAAGGTTAAAAAAAAACAAAACCCACTAATAATCTGGGTTGAGGATACAGGTCAAAAATTATTTATATATTAAAAACTCAGGGAAAGCTCTAAGTGGTGGAGCATGCTTTTAAATCCCAGCACTTAGGAGGCTGAGCCATGAGGATCCAAGTTCAACGCCAATCTGGACTACATAGTGAGACCCAGTATCAAAAACAAAACAAAAACAAAAAGCAAAACAAAACTTCAAGAAAATAACATATTCAAGGCCCTGGATTCAATCCCCAGCAATATCAAAGGGGAAAAAAGTGTTGAAAAGTCAATGAACAGGCTCTTACCATTATAACAAATTTTTAAGAAAATAAGTCTGTATCATATTAAATGTCACATCAGCACCGCTTCCAGGTTTCATGAATGACACTTTTGATTACATTCCTCTATAACTCTTCTCTGGACCACCTCAAACCACAATGTGACCTGGCTTTGATTCTTTGAAACATCACTGCAGGCTCTTCACCCAAGAGCATGACTCATGGCCAAGGCCATCCCTTCAGCGCGTGGCAAGAGAGAACAGCATTCTACACCTCTTTAAAAAGACTGCTGCAGAGAATGAGGACTAGGAGAGACTAAGACTATGCAAGAATAATGGATGGAAAGAAAGAGAGAGAGAGAGAGAGAGAGAGAGAGAGAGTGTGAGTGAGTCAAAGAAGGAAGCAAGCAAAAAAGCAAACAAGCAAGCAAGCAAGCAAGCGGGCGGGAAGGCAAATTACCTTCCATGGCTTTTCTGGAATTGGTGGATCTTCGATTTCAGCATCAACATCATTACTATGGACCCAAGTATCATAGCTATAAAGTAAACAAAATAAAGATGAGCTGGAATCAAAGTGGATTCATGTGAAAGACTTACCAAGCAGTAAGAATACATTTTAGAAATACAATTATTATACAGTAATGATACATTATCAGACACCTTTTCTTCATCACTCTGCTAAGAAAATTCCTTTGCAGAAATCACCTTCATATTGCTTCAATCAAAGCTCAAGGTTCAGTCCACTGAATGCTAAAGTTGCTGCCTTTTCTTCAAACCACTTTTGTACTTGGCCTTGAGGACAGTACCATCACCCAGTGCTTTTTCGTTCTCATTACCAGCCTCTTGCTCAGTCTCCATTGCCAGTGTCTGGTCTTTACCTCAAACCTCTGCAACATTTACAGGTTATGGGGAGGCTCAGTCTTTAGAATAAAACTCTTCTTCTAAAACTCTTCAGACCTATGTGATGAATTGAAATCATACATCTGTCCTCTTCTTTGGATTCTCAAGTCATAAAACCAACAGCCAAACCCACATGTCTTTGATGTATCAGTATCCCAAGTGTTCAAAACCTAACACACTCAAAGATCAACTGTAACACTACCCTAGCTGAACAATGCACCCCAGGCAATCAACGTCATCTCAGTGAATGCCAAGTCCACCTGTGCAATTGTGCAAGCCAAAATCCTTGGGAACATCACTGACTTCACTCCCAAGCACATCCTACAATCAAGCATCAGCAAGTTTGTTAAAGTTCTACCTTCAGTAATCCTAGCACTCGGGAGAGTAAGGCAGGAGGATTGTTTCAAGTTGGAGGCCAGACTGAGGTACAGAGCAAGCTCAAGGTCAATCTGAACTACACAGGGAGACTCTGTCTCCAGAAAAAAAAAAAAAAAAGTTCTACCTTCAAAACATGTCCAGAATCTACCTTCTTTTCCTCCTCCTTTTGTAATCGCTGATTTTTTCCACTTTTTAAAATTGGGCTTTGTAACACTGAGCTCAATCACCAATATGACAAGATTAAGAGGCTCCTGGAAAGGTGCCTGAACCATGGGGGTGATACGCCCATCAGTGGACCAATCCACTAATGTCACAGCAGAATGTGCTGGTTGGATGTGGGACCAGATGAAGATGGGTCACCTGGACTGTGCTTTCAGAGGCTGTCTCTTCCTAGCGCACTTCCCCTGTGCTGTTTCCCAGACACTATCAAGTGAGCAGCTTTGCTCCTCTATACCCGCTGGCCATGATGTTCCTCCCACAAAGCCAGCATCCATGGACTGAATACCCTGAAACCTTGATATCTAACCTTCCATAGGTGTCAGGTATCCCAGCAACAAAAAAACTACCAATACAGGTTTCGTTGTGGCATTTTCATACAGGGATGTAAGTAACACACTTTGATCATATCGCATTCTACCTTCTTTTCACCCTTCCATTCTGCTCACTGATCTACTTTTGCATTGCTTTCCCAAGAGTCAATCTGCCATTCAAACAACCAGAACACTCTTTTTGAAAACTAAGTCAATCCATGACACTTCAAATCCTAAAATCTACTCAAAGTCCTCCAAGGGCTCCGACCCAGTCAAAGTGAAAGTCAAAGTCCTAACAGTGGTTTGCAAAGGCCTCAAAATCTGGTCATGGTGCTGCCACTCTGATACCATCTCCTTGTCATTTCTCCAGCCTCACTCATATTTGTGAAACAAAGGCTTTAGTAGCATCTTCAGTATGTGCCACTAGGCATTCAGGTACTATAAATATGAGACTTCCTGTTTCCTAGAAGGTTCCTCCTCACAGCCACAATATTCATACAGTTCACTCCTCAAATCACCTTGCTCAAAGATCCCCTGACCAATGGACCCAAACACACTGACAGAAATCACTACACCTGCTCCAACACCATTTATGAAATAAGTAAAAAATTAGCAACCAAATAAAACATTAGTTCATGGTATTACACTGGCCAATAAATTATCATAAATTCTAATGACATCTAAATTAAAAATTTGCTTCCTAAAAAAAAAAAAATTCACTTCCTTATAACCACTACTCACAAGTCAGTTCAAAAGCATTTGGAATCAGCCTATCTTTTAATAACATTCTCATAATTTTTCGAGAAACACTTAAAACATGAGAACAAAAAAAGTTCCCTTGCTAATTAAATGTATCTAGTAACTGAAGGTGGCAGTGTACATCTGTAATCCCAGCACTGGGGAGGCCAAGGAAGGAAGATTACCTTGAGTTTGAGGCCAGCCTAAACTATATAGCAAGACTCTGTCTCAAAAAACCAAAAGTATACCAAGTAAAGATTACCACAGTGAGAAAAAAATGATAACCTCATATTCTTCAAAAGTCTTGATTAGAAAACACACTGTAGGCAGAAGTCAGGGAGCAGGCCATGCTTAATTTAAAATTTTAAAAAAGGGAACAAGACCCCTTGAGAAGACAGGACCTGAGCTATCCACAGCATCCTATGTGATACCCAGGGAAAGGTTAGCAAATGGTCTACCATGTCTTATAATGCATTGCTATAAAATTATATCAACTCTATAGTGGATAGCTTGTCATCATAAATTTGAGTTTTCGGGGCTGGGGATTTAGCTCAGTGATTAGAGTGCTTGCCTTGCAAGCACAAGGCCCTGAGTTCGATCCCTGGCACCACCAAAAAAAAAAATAAATAAATAAAAAAAAATTTGAGTTTTCATCTAAATGATTCGAAGGGCAAAGTACTTTCCTATGATAGCCAATATAATATGAAAGGAGTTTTTCAATTGTGCAGAGATTATATTCCAATAGGAGAGGCAGGAGAATCATAAGCTCAAGGCAAGCCAGAGCTGCACAGTAAGACCTTCTTTTTTTTTTTTTTTTTTTGGTGCTGGGGCTTGAACTCAGGGCCTTGTGCTTTCAAGTGAAGCACTCTAACCACTGAGCTAAAAGCCCAGTCCCAAGACCCTATTTGAAAACACCAAAATGGTACAAATACAGGTCAGGAAGATGGATACCTCATAAACCAAAATTAAATATACATACCAGTTAATGAGAATGTGGGAATTTCATCTGGCTTCTAATTCAAATAATTATCAATAAAGTACAATGTTACACATTAATAAAAATTTTTGAATGTTTAAAGACATGGAAACACCCTTATTTTAGGGGTTTAGGAGTGCTGCTCAGCAGGTAAAGCACCTGTCCTGCATGCATAAGGCTTTAGGTCTGGTCATACACTCACAGAAACCCTGATTTGACCATTACGCACTCTATACATGTATTGAGTTAGCTCACTGTACCCCATAAATGTGTACAATTAAAATAATAATTAGTGTTTTTAAAAGTTACCTGTCTGGGTAAAAGCCCCAGTGCACTAACACCTGCTTATCTTTTCTCATCACTGGTCTCAACCACTCTTCTGAAAGAGGAAAACAAAAATAACACATCAGTCAAACTGATGAAAATAACAGTTTTTTTTTTTTAGCCTTAACTTTTACTAAGATTTTTGCTTTGCTAATGATGAAAACGAAATTTAAACTGAAGACCACCTACCAGATTGAAGAGAAATTTTTCAGCTTACTTATTCTCATCTTCTAGAGTTTAGGTCTACAATTTTAACAAAACCAACTCTCCACTGCAGTAAATTAGCCTCCTCCCTGTTACCTGCCTGTTCCTCTTTTCTACTGAAGCCACAATCACCATATTCTTCACTATTTCAATTTCCATGTAGAACCTTTCATCCCTCTCTATGAGAATCTGTGTTAGCCACACATTTCAGGAAAGAAGTCATGCCTCATCTCCTTGGTTAAAGTGCTTTACTAAATACTCGGTTTCCTCCAGACTCACTTTTTCCTGTGTCCATAGAGCTTTAGAGTGCTACACCAAAGACTGGGGACGTAACTCAGTGGCAGAGCACTTGCCAAGTGCACATAAGGTCCTGGGTTCCATCCCTAGAGTCACAAGCACTGGAACCCCACACTGCAGATACTTTTCTCTCAGGTTCTTTTTCCAAAGATAGTTGCAAACTGTATAATAAAATGATTCCTAATGATTTTAGTCAGTTGAATTAATACTACATTTCAGCACTGCTTATCATGTACTTCTTTGGTAGTCTGAATTTAGCTTTGAAAACTTGTTCCTCATAGTAAGGTGAAAGTTCAGGAAGGTCTCATGAAAGCCAAAAGAGCAAAGTCAATCTAAGTAAGTTAGCTAAGTAAAATTGATTTTTCAATGTCAGTTTCAATGAGAAATAGCCCTAGCTTCACAGACTATAGCCAGGGAGGCATGCAGGCATGGCTGTGCACATTCTGAACCATCTACCTGGATGCCCTACTATCTTGAAAGAAAAAAATGGAAAAAACTGGGCCTGGACCTTAACCTAACATCCCACTATGGTCGAGGTCTGAAAAAAAGAAGAGGGGAACGGACCTTCCTTTCTAAATCTACACCAGGAGAGCTAATCTGCTGCTATGGTTTGGAGAAGTATCCCCCGAAAGGCCCGTGTGTATGTAAAAGGCTTGTTGCCCAACCTGCAACACTACCAGGAGGGAGCAGAAGCTGTGAGAGGCAGGACCTAAGTGGCAGGCTCACTTCAAGGGTCACTTCAGGGGTCTGCCCCTGAAGAGGACACTGGGATTCTTCCCTTCTTTATTTGCTTCTTGGCCACAAAGTGAGCAGAGTCCTCTTCCATTCGCCCCCAAAATCATGTGGTACTTTGCCACAGGGTACAAGCAAGGGACTAACTGATGACCATGAACATCAGAACTCAGTCAAAATACATTTTGCTTCTTTCATGATCTCAGGCATTTTGTTACAATGACAGGAACCAGACTAAAGTGCCTGTCCTGTCCTGTTAAACTACCTTGGCTCTTAACTAAGAAGAATTCCCATAGAACCTACCTTCAAAGATTTTGTGTTTTAAAAAAAAAGATATCCACCTTCATCCTATCTGACTTTGATAGAAATGTTGGCAGTTATTGCCCTTGAAAAATACCTCAACAGCAGAAATAACTAAAGGTGTAAGAATATATATAAACTTGCATTCTTCCCATATGTTAAAAATTTACACCCATGATTTAGAGAAGTACAATAAACGACTTGGAAAAGCTAAAAATCACTGAAGGAGCAATTTATTTTATTGATTATATTTCCCAAGAAAAAGGGACACACAAGAAGCATGAGAATGATCAAGAGGGGAAGTCAAAGCAAAACGCTGTACTTAGGGTTTCCATGGAAAAGGCAAGACAAGTCACAGTAAGCAGTTTACAACTGGCTGGGTAACTCAGCAGCCATCAGGGAATAAAGGGAGTGTCAGACAGCTTTTTAATTAGCACTGCAATAACCTAGGACAGAGATGGCAAACCTTTTAGAGCTTTCAACGATACAAACAGCCTGCTGCAGCACACATACCACAGGTTCACCATCACTGATCTAGGAAATATGAGCTTGGTATGTGAGAATTAGATGTGATAGGCTGGGTCTATATATGTGGGTTATTTTACAAATAAAAGGCGTTCTCTGAGGTTGGGGATTTAGCTCAGTGGAAGAGTACTTGCCCAGCAAGCGCAAGGCCCTGATTCTGACCCCCAGCAGCAACCCTACCCCCAAAAGGCGTTCTCCTAAGCAAATTGTTATTTTTTGGAATAAGCTACCCCTCAGAGAGACAACTTCTCCCTAGGTTCTCAAATGCCACAATATGGAGATGACACAAATCAACAATGTCAAATCAGCAGGGCATAGTAAGACACGCCCGTAATCCCAGTACTCTGGAAAGATGAGGCAGGAGAGTTGAAGTTCAAGCCTAGCCTGTGCAACTTGAAAGACCCTATCTCAAAACAAAAAATAAAAATGGACTAGGGATATAGCCCAGTGTGAAGACCTGGGTTCAACCCCCAGTGCCAAAAAAAACAAAAAAAAAAAACCAAAAAATACAGACTATATAGTCAATATAACTGGCTATGTGATTAATGGATGCTGAACAGACAAGTAACAGTATTTAAGAAAACACAATGAGAGCCCAGAAGATGATAATATGCTACTCGAAACAAAGTTTTTCAAAACACAATTTTATGAGTTGAAATTGATCCAAATTCTAAATATAAAAATATCATTTAGGGGCTGGGGATTTAGCTCAGTGGTTAAAAGTGCTTGCCTTGCAAACACAGGCCCTGAGTTCGATCCCCAGCACCAAAAAAAAAAAAAAAAAAAATCATTTAGAACTCAACAATGGAAAGGCAAATAAAACACCTAAAAAAAAAATATGAACAAATGATTTGAAATACTAATGGCCAAAAAGCACATGAACTCATCATCATCAACAGTAAGGAAAATGTAAATCAAAAGCACAAAAACACCACCAGAAACCCAAGGAATCAAACCAAGTCACTGGAGGTTTTAAGAAGGTAGCAAGAAAGCAAAAGGGTGAAATAACTGCAAAAAAAACAAGACTTTTTTTAAAAGGCAGTATTAAATCCTTGTCTACTGTTAATTACTTAAAATGCAAGTGGATTAACAGCACCATTCAAGAGACACCAAACTGTAGAGCAGCCTGAAGCACGTAGTGAAATCCTGCCTAAGAAAAGCTAACTAGGGGCTGGCAATTTAGCTCAGTGGTTAGAGTGCTCGCCTCACCAGCACAAGGCCCTGAGTTTGATCCCCAGCACCAAAAACAAAACAAAACAACAACAACAAAAAAAGAGCTAACTATATGCTATCTACAAGATTCACTTTAGACACAAGAAAGTTAAAGGATGGAAAAAGCTATTCCCTCCAACAATGACCAAGAGAGCAAGAGTAGCCATACTGGCAAGGCCTCTGAGTTTAAACTGTCAAGAGTCAAAGTAGACCACATAATGATAAAAGGGTCACCTCACCAGTAAGATACAATAGTTTATAAACATACAAGGCTCCTAAAGAAGCAGAACACCCAAAACCAGGAAGCAAACAATGACAAGGGGAAAAGAGACGACAGCACAGTAACAGCAGGACATGTCAGTACCCACTCTCAGCAGCAGACAGATCGATCACACAGAAAGTAGGACAACAGAGGACAGGATTACTGGCACAGATGACCAAACGGATACGCACAAAACATACCACATCAGTAACAGCTTGGACATGTGTTTTCCTAATAAGCGCATCTAAAACCTTATCCGGAACAGTTTTCCTATTAGGACACAAAACAACTCTTAACAAATACAAGACGGTTAAAATCATACTATCTGTGTTTTTTGACCACAATGGAATAACATCAGAAACTAACAGCAAAAGGAAAACTGGAAAATTCACAAACGGGGAAATTAAGACACTCTTGCAAAACACATTGCAAAGGAAAACAAAAAATAAAGTAAAAAGACATTCTCAGCTGGGGATTTAGCTCAGTGGTTAGAGTGCTGGACCCGAGTTCAATCCCCGGCACACACACACAAAAAAGAACAAACAGGTCAAAGCCAAAACCTCAAAGGAAATTAGAAAACATCTTTTTTTTGGAGGGTAGGGTGAGGAGTGGTGCCAGGGATTCAAATCCTAACCCTAACCCAATTGAGCTAAATTCTCAAAAACAAACGTTTAGGATACAGTAAAAATAGTACTAGAAGGGAAGTTTACAGTAGTAAGTACATTAAAAAAGAAAAAAAAAGGGTGTTGTTTTTTTTTTTGTTTTGGTGCTGGGAATTGAACTGAGGGCCTTGTGCTTGCTAGGCAAGCACGAAAAAAGGGATCTCAAATCAACATCTTAAGGAGCCAGAAAAAAGAAAAACAAACTGAACCTAAAGTCACCATAAGAAATGAAATAATCTAGATTAGAGTACAAATAAAGAATAAAAAACTAAAGGAAAATATTAACAAAATAAAGAGGTTTCAGATCAACAAAATTCACAAACCCTTATTTAGTTATAATGATTAAAGAAAGAGACAATAAAAATTAAAAAAAAATCAGAAATGAAACAGGAGAAATTACAGCTAAAACCACACAGTAAGGATTAGCCAGGCATGGTGGTGCACACCTATAATTCCAGCTACACAGGAGGATAAGGCAAGAAGACTCCAAGTTGCCAGCCAAGGCAACCTACTGAGAAGCTATTTCGAAATAAAATAAAAAGATCTAGGGATGTAGCTTAGCAATAGAGTGCTTGCCCAGTATACAAAAGGCCTTAGGTTCAATTCCCAGTTCAAAAGAAAAAGTAAAAAAAAAACCAAAAAGGATCATAAGAAGTTATGATCAATTCTATGCTAAAAAATTGGATAACTTAAAAGAAATGAATAAATAAATTTCTAGAATGACACAACCTTCCTAGACTGAATCATGAATAAAATATACATATACCTATAACTAGTAAGGGGACTCACCCAATGTAAAAAATTCCCAAAAAAGAAAAGCACAAAGCCAAATGGCTTCCCTGGAGAATTCTACCAAACATATAAAGAAGAACTAACAATCTTTCTCAAACTCTTCTAAAAACCAAAGATGTGGGGATACTAACGAACTCATTCCCAAGAGGCCAAAACCAAAGCTATTACAAGAAAAATACAGACCAATACTCCTGATACATTCTGAAGTAACAAACGTCAATAAAATACTAACAAAATGAATCCAACAACAAATTAAAAGGGGGTATGGAGCCAAGCCCAGCAGTGGGTGCCTGTAGTCTCAACACTCAGGAGGCTGAAGCAGGAGAGCTACTTGAGCACCTGAGGTTGAGAACAACCTAGGCAGCATCATAAGGCCCTGTCTCAAGGAAATTTTTAATTTTTTTTTTTTTTCGGGGCTGGGGATTGAACTCAGGGCTTTGCACTGAGCTAAATCCCCAGCCCTCAAAGAAATTTTTCAATAAGGAAATAAAATTTTTTGAAATAAATTATACAGCATGGGATTTATACCTAGATACAAGGTTGCCTCAAAATATGAAAACAAATTAATGAAATGTATCGCAGTAACAGAATGAAGTAACCCCAGGTACTCAGGAGGCTGAGGCAGGGGGATTGTAAGTTTGAGGCATGCCTGAGCAAGTTAGTGAGACCCTTTTTTTTTTGGTGCTGGAGATCGAACTCAGGGCCTTGTGCTTGCCTTGCAACCACTGAGCTAAATCCCCAGCTAGTTAGTGAGACTCTGTCTGGAAAAAAAAGTTCACAGTACAGGGTAAGGGATATGGCTCAGTGGTTGAATATGTGCAGGGCCCTGGACTCAATCACCAGCACCTCCTCCCCACAAAGAAGTTCCTAATGTTAAAGTTTTCTACCAGCCATACTGGAGACACAAGTATCAACAAAAGGACTCTAACACGCACAGCTGTCTAGCACCTTCATCTAGTGGAAACCAGCTGTTACTACCTAACAGGACCAATGCCGATTAACTATGACTACTACATGCAGCATGAGGTCCCTCACTTTACAGAAGGTTCAAGGAATGGTTTGTAAACCCTGAAACCAAAACACACTCTGACCTTCACAGAACAATCAAATTATTTTTAAAATCATTTTTTCATGCCTGTACCATCTATTGTATGTCCCCTCCTTTTTTATTTCTATTAGTATATGTGCTGCCGAAGAGAGTACTGTTTTTATGAGACAGGGTCTCGCTATGCAGTTCAAATTGGGCTCAAATTCACTATGTAGCAGTGACTGACCTCAAACTCACAGCAATCCTCCTGCCTCAGTCACCCAAGTGCTGGGATTACAGGCGTGTGCCACTATGCCCGGTTTCATTCTTGACTTTGGATATTTCTTCTTGTGTTTTTCTCGCTTCTGACTTTATTAGTCTCTTCTAAGAACCATTTGACATTGCTGAGCATCTCATTTTTATATATTTTCTAACTCATTAATTTCTGCTTTCTTTATAATGTATGTTTCTTTACAATTAATTTGCTATTATTTTTCTAACTGCTTGACAAAGATGTTCAGGACACTGATTTTTTTTTTTTTTTTTGGAGCTGGGGTTTGAACTCAGGGCCTTGCACTTGTTAGGCAAGCACTCTACCACCGAGCTAAATCCCCAACCCCAGGACACTAATTTTTTAGCCCTTCTTCTTTCCTACTATATGCGTTTAAAGCTATAAACAGGGGCTGGGGATTTAGCTCAGTGGTTAGAGTACTTGTCTTGCAAGCACAAGACCCTGAGTTCAATTCCCAAACCCAAAAAAAGAAAAAAAAAAAAGATATAAACATTCACTGAGGGCCTGGGGATTTAGGTCAATTGTTAGAGTGCTTGCCTAGCAAGTGCAAAGCCATGAGTGCGATCCCTGGCACCAACAAAAACATAAAACACATAAATATCTGCTGGGCACAGCTTCTTTACTGTATCCTACAAAAGTTAATGTTATATTATTCATTTTTACTATAATTCAGTCTCAAGGATGTTGTATTTTCCTTGTAATTTCATTTTTTGACCCATGGATTCTTCAGCAATAAATACACAGTATTTGGCATTAAAGTATGGGTCAGAGGTTAGGGATTTACCTCCGTGGTAGAGCTTTTGCCTAGTGCAAGGCCCTAAATTCAATCCCTGGTGGTGGGGTAGGGAGGCAGTATTTCTTAATTTTTCAAGTATACTTGCAACATAATTACACTGGTCAACAAAAAATACTCCATGGCGGGTTACTGGTCATTTGACTCTGATACAACCTCGCCTGTCATAGCCTACAAGGATAATGTGCTTGCTGGGAAGACTGAACTGCTTATGGATCTATCTCAGTCTAAATGAATCTGTGTTGTGTACTCCAACTCAGTCCCATGAAAGAGCGGTCAGCACCAAGTCAGTTTCTCTAAGTCTGATAAGCTCTTGTATCCATACAATCATCTTTCAAAACAGCAGTTATGCCAGGTATGGTGGCACACACCTGGAATCCCAGCACTGGGGAGACTTTATTTGATACTTGGAAGTCACTTTTCTACCCTGCCAAAACTAGGTATTAACTCAGGGCCTTCTCACTGAGCTAAATCTCTAGACCTTTTGTTTTGCTGTGGTTTTTTCCAGGATTTTTTGGGGGGGGTTCATTTAATGCCCTCTGACTCAGGCACTCAACTCCAATTTACTGACTATCCAAAGAGCACTGCAAACTAAAGCAGCAGCAAGTTGCTGCTTTAGGTATCTTGCTTACTTTTTATTTTGAGTCAAGGTTTCACTAAGTTGCCCAGGCTAGCCTTGAGTATAGCGATTCTCCTGTCTCCACCTCCCTAGAGTTCTGCGATTAAAGGCAAGGCACAACTACTCTCAGCCTTAAAAGTCACATTTTAGGTCTGGGCATGGTGGCACATGGCTGTAATCCAGGCACTTGGGAGGCTGAGGCAGGTGGATCACTGCAAGTTTAATGCCAGCCTAGGCTACACAGCTACAAACTACATATGAAGACCCTGCCTCAAAAAAAGTCACTTTTTAAAAGCTGGCTATATTTGAGAAAATTTTTAAGAATAAAATAAGCCAAGCATGGTAATGCATGCCTATAATCTCAGAAATCAGGAGGCTGAGGCAGGAGAATTGCCACATGTTCAAGGTGAGTTTGGGCTACATAGTGAGTTCAAGGCTAGCCTGGACTACACAGCAAGACCCTATACCAAAAAATATATACAAAATTTTAAAAAGCTGGCTATATTGTGTTAAGCTCTACTGATATGATACAAAGGCCCTATGATATGGTATATGAGTTTATCAATTCACAACCAAGGCTAACTTACCATCCTCTTGTGAGGAAGGATATGGATAAATGTGGTGGGAAGCTTTCGACTTCTCATCAGTAAACGTCCCCTGAAAAGTAAATGAACAAATAACATAAAGCACATGACAAGCAACTTGAGATGCCAGCTACAAACTCCGTAAGAATTATAAAAGCATTATTTGATTTATATTTTAAAACTATCTTTATTAATGCTAGTCAAGGGAAGGGATGAGTAACAATGACAAAAAATACAGCCTATAGACATACAAATTGAGTCTCCTTTAAGCAAAATGCTTGCGACGGGAAGTGTTTCAGATTTCTGAGTTTTTCAGATTTGAACTATTTGCATAAATTTTACCCACTGAGCATTCCTAATCCAAAAATATAAAATACCCCACGGCCAGGCATGGTGGCATATCTATAATCCCAGAGCTCCGGAGGCTGACATAGGAAGATCACTGTGACTTCAAGGCCAGCCTGGGCTACACAGAGAGTTCAAGGACAGCCTGAACTGCCTAGCGAAACCTTATCTCACAAAACCAAAATAACAAAATAAAATAAAATATCCTATAATCTGAAACTTTCTCAGTATCATATTGACACACTAATTTCAAATTTCAGGGTTTCAGATGAAGAATGCTCTGCCTGGGCTGAGGATTTCGCTTAGTGGTTAGTGTTTGCCTTGCAAGCACAAGGCCCTGAGTTCAATCCCCAGCACCAGAAAATAGTGATAATAATGATGATAATAATAATATTTAATAATAATAATAATAATAATAATGGCCCTTTGGCAGGTTGGCTGATGCAGAAAGATCACAACATACAAGGCAACCTAGGCTATGCAGCAAGACTTTGTCTCAAAAACATGACAAGACATATTTAGGATCTTGGCCTGGGGAGCCCATCAGACAGTCCTGGGTTGGAACAACAGTCATTTATTACCTGCATGAGATGGGACAATTTTCTGTAATCCATCAGTGCCTTTTGTGAAATGGAATGGTAACGCTAACACCTATATCTTAAGAATCTTCTTAGGACTGAATTAACAGATACAATAAACTAAGGACAGTGACAGGGACACAGAGGCACTTGATCACTGTGATTTAATACACTTCAGATGCCCAGGAAAGTCCCAGCCATTAGTATGCATTAACTGTGGTAGTATTAGTAGCTCCTGAAGACTCTTTTCTAAGGTTCTGTGGGCAAGGCATGGAACTCAGGGGAGAGCCTGACCTCCCCTAGGCATTAGGTTCCAACCCCAGCACTGCCCAAACAAAAAACAAATTGTAACCAAAAAAAGGCCGCTCCATGGACCCAGCCAGACCCTTACCTTCAAGAATCTCCCTAGTAAATAATGACTAATTCAAATTTCTTAGGCAACAGCACAGCTAAATATTTACCTTAGGGGGTTGGGGATTTAGCACAGTGGTAGAGCACTGGCCTAGCAAACACAAGGCTCTGAGTTTGATCCCCAGTACCCCCTCCCCAAAAATATTTACCTTAAACTGTATGAAAACTCTTTCAAGCATGATTTGATAGCAGTAAGTAACTTCAGCTTGAAGGCAAGAACCAGCAAGTTAACTTACTCCATTTCTGCCTGGTAAACAGCCCTTTTAATTAAGCTATTAATACCTGAGTCACTCCAATAAACAAATGCTCCAAAAGACAAAAGAAGGTTAAGTGACCTGTTAAAAGTCATCATGCTGGGGCTGAGGATCGATCTCAGTAGTTACAATGCTTGCGTTGCAAACACAAGACCCTGAGGTCAATCCCCAGCACCAAAAAAAAAGCCGTCATGCTAGCAGGAAGAAGATACGGCGTTCACATTGCCCCACCGGACAGTATAATTACACTGTCTGTGCTTCTGGCAGGGATGTCATACGCCAAATAAGAGAAAAATGATACAAGATCTGTAATTGTCATATTTGAAACTTTTGGTTTCAAATATGCAAGATATTTTACTAAATGCCAAAACACTTCAACTGGTAATCTCTTGTGCAGCAGGAAAAAATAAAGCTATTTCATGAGGGTTCTCTTCCAATCCTAGGAAATCAGTAAAACCATCACAGAAATGATGTTTCAAGAAATGATCTTCTCAGGCTGCAGATTTAGCTCACTGGTTAGAGCACTTGCCTACCAAGTACAAGGCTCTGAGTTTGATCCCCAGCACCAAAAAAAGAAAATTATCTTCTACCTCGAGTGTTCTCTGCTACTTCATCGTATTATGTTTCATTAGTTTAGCCATATGTCATTAGTCACAGACATATGTGCAGTAAATACCCAAAGTCTCAGCCAAAAACAAAGAGGAAGGAGGTTAAAATATCGGAAACACAGGGGCTGGGATTTAGTTCAAGTGGTAGAGCACATGCCTAGCAAGCACCAAGGCCCTGAGTTCGATCTCCAACACTCCCCAAAAATCAGAAAATAGCTCTAAAGGAATTAAAACAACGTAAGCATATAAAGAGAGCAGATTTTAATTTTTATTATATATTTGCAGTACTGGGGTTGAACCCAGAGCCTTCACAGTGAGCTGTATCTTCAAGCCTTTTTCATTCTGAGACAGGATCTCACTAAGTTGCCCAGGCTGGCCTCAAACTTGCATTCCTCCTGCCTCGGCCTCCCAGAGCGCTGGGATTACAGGCATGTGCCATCACACTCAGCTTTTCATTCTATTTGTATATGTTGAGGACTTTTTTTTTTTTTCTTCAGACAGGGTCTCACTATGTGGTTCAGACTGGCCTTGAACTATGTACCCAGGCTGGCCTCAAACTCATGGCTATCCTCCTGCTTCAACCTCCTGAGTGCTGGGATTATAGATGTGTGGTACCACACCCAGGTATATACATGTTTCTTTAAAAATGACTGAAAAAAATTCTGCTTTCCAGCCTGGTATATGACTATAACCCCAGTTATTCAAGAAACTGACACAGAAAGATTACAAATTCAAGTCCAGCCTTTGCACCATAGCCAAGATTCTGTCTGAAAAATAAGAGCAACCAAATAAATGGGCCAGGGATGTAGCTCAATAATAAGAGTGTGCTTGCACAGCATGGTCAAGGTCCCAGGTGCCACAAAAATAATAATAAAATTAAAATTAAAAACATAAATAGAATACATAGGATTGAATGGGGGAGGGACATGTTTACTAAAGTACAGTTCACCTCCTCCTAACAACTGTGTCACCAACTCTTGTGACTTAGTTCTGTGATGGAGAATACAATGGTCTCCTTAGATACACAAGCACACTTTACAAGACTACACAGCTGCACTCCAGTGCCTTTATTAAATGCTACTCTAAGATATTCACCAGGTTAAAAAAAGTACCCTGAGAAGCCAAAGAGAGGAAGCTTTCTTTAAATGCAGATAGAGAACTCCAAAGACACTGTGACTGATGTTTACCACAGACTTAGTGACACAGTGTTTCTGAGGTGATGGTGCCTATTACCTGATGCCGTTTGATGATATCTTTCAATTTGTTAGCCAACTTCAGATCAATGTCTGGAATGAGGTAGATGTTGGGTCTGGTCAGACAATTGTTCTGAGGAATGAAGAACAGACTTTGAAATTCTCCTGATTTTTAAATTACATAACATTATTTATTCCTTCCCCTAACAGCAGAAGTTGGCATTCAAACTCATAGTTCTTAAAATGGAAAGATGCAACCTGATACAGAAAGTAAAAATAAAACCTAGGTGGTTCAGCAGGTCACTTAAAACCATTCTCTATTGTTGACTGTACCTGGACAAAAAATGTTAAGAACCACGAGCTAAGAAGCTGGGGAATTTAGCTCAGTGGTTACAGCATTTGCCTCGCAAGCACAAGGCCCTGAGTTCAATCCCCGGCACCAAAAAAAAAAAAAAAAAAGCAAGAATCATGAGCTAAAGAAATTCAGCAATTTTTTTTTTTTTTTTTTTTACTTAAGGTACCAACCATATTGACACATTAACCCTCCTAGTCAATTTTATCTAAAGTTACCTTAAGAGTCTCATGTAGTATATTTAGCTACTTTTTTTGACTTGGGAGGAAATTACAGCTCTTTCTTTCAATTTCTAATCATAAAAATAGCAATAAAAGATGTTTATTAACTTTGTACACCATGACCAAAATTCAACTGATAAACAAACACACCCACGTATTTCTCAAACAGTCTGAGGACAAACGACTTTCACAGATGAATTTTTGCCAGTTACTTTTCCCCAGGAAAGCTAATTCAATGATCACTATAAATTGCCAGTCAATAAAAACATCAGGAGAGTGGCCTCAGTGGCCTATAGCTCAGTGGTAGAGTGCTTGACTAGTATGTGCTGGGACTTAAACCCCAGCACCACAAAGCAAAAAACTAAGAGACACAACACAAACAATTAAGCATTCTCTCATTAGGTTATAATGTAGTTAGAAAAGTAAGTTCTATATTTATGGCACAACTTTAGAACAAAGAAAATGACTGCAAAGTAAAGTGATCATAGGATGAGAGAACATTTATATTAAGAAATGAAGGTGGGTTGGAGATTTAGCTCAGCAGTAGAGGGCTTGCCTAGCACGTGTAAGGCCCTAAGTTTGATCTCCAGCACCCCTTGGGAAAAAAAAAAAAAGTAATTCAAACAAAGAGTAGGATAGAATAACAATATCATAGATTATTACACCAGAAATTTAAGACTGATAGTCTCTAACTGACAAGATCATTCATCAGCTGTAATCCTCCAAATAGCCATAAAAATAAGAAAACCATATATTTCAGAAAATGTTTCTTCCAGGGGTTGGGGAGTTAGCTCAAGTGATAAAGCACTTGCCCAGCAAGCACAAGGCTCTGAATTCAATCCCCAGCACCCCCATACACACACAAAAAAAGAGAAGAAAATGCTTCTCCCTTTGGCGTTTTGGAATTCAATATAGCCAATGACAGAAATGAGAGTGCATTTAAAAAAATTTTAGTCAGGCATACTGGTGCATACCTCTAATCTCAGCACTTGGGAGGCTCAGGCAGGAGGATCACTGCTGAGTCTGAGGCCACACGTGGCTAAATAGTGAGTTCAAGGGCAGCCTGAACTATAGTGAGACCCTGTCTCAAAAAAAACCAACTGCACAAGGCCCTGAGTTTGATCCCCAGTGCCAAAAAAAAAAAAAAACCCCAAAAAAACCAACCTTCAGGCTGGGGATTTAGCTCAGTGGTTAAAGTGCTTGTCAAACTACCACAAGGCCCTGAGTTCGATCCCCAGCACCAAAAAAAAAAAAAACTTCCCCCCCAAATTTTAATAACCTAACTTTCATAGTTACCTGCACCAATGTTTTTTCAATGTTCATAAACATTTCAACATTACGATCCATTCTAGATGGATTCTGTAAATCAAATCTCCGCCTAAAAAAGAAGAAAACCATTAGTAAGCCTGTCTCCCACCTTAAACACAGGTGAAAATTTGATTCCAGAATTCAATGCAAAAGACTTGGAAGCTAAAACAGCGCTCTACAAAATGTGTTTCGGTGCTCTCTTGTAGTGTAAGCATGCAGCATCAATACCTTCAGTAAAAGCAATGGCATTAAGAGCTATATGACTCAAAACGGAGTATAAATTCCAAAGCATCCCATTTTTCTTTACAATCTAAGACAGTTTCCTCCTATACAGAAAAAAAATAGTCAACAAACCCAAAGGCAAAGATACTTTTAAATACGGTTTAATCTACTTTATATACGCCTAAAAGTCTTTTGCTCAAAATTTGTATGTTCTCTTAGACAAAGGAAAACATCTCGGATAATTAAACCTGATATTAAAATGTATGATTTAGGGGCTGGGGATTTAGCACAGTGATTAGAGTGCTTGCCTTGTAAGCACAAGGGCCTGAGTTCGATCCCCGGCACCACCAAAAAAAAAAAAAAAAAAGAAAAAAACAAATAAAATGTATGATTTAAATACACAAGAGAGCTGGAGCTGTAGCTCTGGTACAGTGCTTGCCTAGCACGCACGGGGTCCTGGGTTCAATTCCCCATACCACCAAAAAAAGAAAAAGACAAAAAAATAAACAGATGAGATTTATTCAAGTAAAATTTCTGACTGGCCATGATAATCTTCTAGAGTAGAGATTATGCCTTAAATCTGTGATTATGTGAGGGTGGGGGATATCCCAAACCCTTATTAAATACCAATAAAAGGTAACAATTGTTATGGCTTATCTCCAGACATCCCCTAAAGCCTCATACATTCATAGGTGGGGCTTTTGAGAGGCAGCTGGATTATGGGTATATGATAACTGGATTGGTCTACTGGTTGGTTTAGCATAGTTCTGGGGTGGCTGATGGATTAACTAAAAACAGAAGACCCACCCTGGGTATGTATGACACCAATGGGCTTGTAGCCTGAAAAGGATAAAATGGGAGAAAAGGGAGGCTTGCTGTCTCCTGTCTGCCCTGCCATGGACTGTCTCTCCTCTGCAGTGCCCCTCTGCCATGGTGCCCCGCTGTGGAGCAAGCAGACTATGGACTGAAGCCTCTAAAAACTGTCAACTGAAACCTCTACAAACCTTTCATCCTTTCACCTGTGGGTGTTGGGCACTTTTTTTTTTTCAGCAACAAGAAAAGTAACCAAGACAGATTTTGGTACCAGAGAAGTGGGGTTCTTGCTAAGACACTACCTGGCCATGTGGTTCACAAGCCTTTGGAACTGGCTTGTCAGTAGAGTTTGGAAAGTTTCGGAGATGCTAGCTGGAAAAGTGGCTCTGGAATGCTGTGAGCAAAGCCTGATGGGAGATTATGGCCAGAGCTCAGAAAACCAGAATGTTGATAGAATTGCAGCTGGTAAAAACCAGGCTTAGAGGTTTCAACTGGGAACAAGGACTATATGGACAGTTAGACCACCACCACCTTTAATCCCTTTCATTTAGGGTTCTTCTTCCCCTATCTTATCCAAAGAGTCTTCTTACCCTTCAGTAGCTTATAAATCCTTTCCATACTGTTCTGGTCTTAATAGCCACCTTCTTGGGAAAACTGATCTTTGATCCTACTGCTTTCCTAAATGCGGCAAAATAGCTCTATCAGCAATCTCTTGCTAAAATCTTTCCCCATTATTTTTTTATATAAATACCCAAGCATAACATTCTGGCATTGGCTTAACCTATTTCTAGCCATTTCCAAACAGTTTAATGTTTATAAAATCTAATGCTTCATCCTCCGTATTTCTTAACACCTACTTGGATTTTCTGCCATTTTAATTCTTTAACACAAATATTCAGGGAAAGGAACACAGCTCAGTGACTAAGAATGACAGCCAGGGCTTCAAGCTGGTCTGGATATTAATTCTTTTTTTTTTTTTTTTTTTTTTTTTTTTTTTTTTTTTTTTTTTTTTTTTTTTTGGTGCTGGGGATCGAACTCAGGGTCTTGGGCTTGTAAGGCAAGCACTCTAACCACTGAGCTAAATCCCCAGCCCCTGGATATTAATTCTGACACCACCATTTATGTAATCTTGAGCAATTTACTACTCAGTTATCAATTTCATGACTATAATGTTTTACTGTGGCTTTCTGGGAAGGTTAAATGAAGTACATATGGTACAGCTTGGCACTGTGCCTCTGCTTACTACATGGCAGGTGATCAACAAATGTCGGCTATAATTAATTTGAAAGGGGGAGTGGCTGGGAAGAATCAAACACAGGGTCTCACATATGCTTGGTAGACACAGTACCATGCGGTTATAGCCACAGCCGTTGGTTGGAATTTCTTAAACCATTACCAGGTATTAGCTAGAATCAGGCAGTAGGAGTCCAAAGCTTACACTCTTAACTTGTATGCTACCTTGTTTTATCCGAAGATGTTCCCCACACCTCAAACCATTTTCTAAACCCTGTAGCTTTTCCACAACGTCACCACCACCCCATTACTGTCTTATGGAGAGACAACTTGGGGACAAAATGCAGATTCTTAAATTTTTATGTAGCACAAGTGGTTTGTGGAAAGTATGGCTTTATAAGTAAAATGCTAAATAACTTACTATGATTGAGGAATTATATATATGACCTTTTTGGGGAGGTGCTGGGGATCAAGCAAGCACTCTACCACTTGAGCTAAATCCCCAGCCCCTATATGACCTTTTATTACTGTGCTAAGGCAAGACTGTTTCCTAAAGTAACTGTAACACAAGAAACTAAGCAAACTGGGAACAGTGGCACATACTTGTTATCCTAGATATTAAGGAGACCAAGGCAGGAGAATCACAAGTTCAAAGCAAACTTAAACAAACTTAGCAATTCTTAAGAGACTCTCACAAAGCAAAATTTAAAAAGAAAAAACTAGCTGGGTATGGTAGCACACACCCTGTATTCCCAGCACTGGGGAAGCTGAGCCAGGAGGATCGCCACTTCAAGGCTGGCCTGGGCTACACACTGAGTTCAAGGCCAGCCTGCACTAGATAGCCAGACCCTGTCTCGAAGAAAAAGAAAAAGCTGGGCAAGATGGCACACATCTGCAATCTCAGCACTCAGAGGCTGAAGCAGGAAAGCTGCTAAGTTCAAGCCCAGCCTGGGCAAATTTAGCAGGACTCAGTCCCAAAATAAAGTAATAAGGGACTGGGGATGTAGTTTAGGGCAAAGGTCCTGAGTTCAACCCCTAGTACTGCAAAAAGGAGAGGGCAGATTTATAAATAAGAGGGATCTTGCAAGCAGAAAATCCTGAGTTCAATCCCCCGCACCAAAACAAATAAATAAATAAATAAATAAGAGGGATCTCTGTCCCCTATAACCCTGTCTTGACTTAACCTTGTACATATAGCTTTTCCAAATCCATTTTTTTTTTTGGCAGTAATCAGAAACAAGCCAGGCATGGTGGTGCATGCCTATAATCCCAGCAGTTGGGAGGCTGAGGCTGGAGGATCTATGCAAGTTCGAGGCCAGCCTGGATTACACAGTGAGTTCAAGACCAGCCTGAAGGGCATAGGGAGACCCTGTCTCAAAAAAAGAAAAGTAATCAGAAACATTCCTCTGAAAGAAATAAACAGCAGCAGCAAACAAGAAAAAACAAAAGGTCACCTTCCACATTAGGAAAAATTCTAAACTTTATGTTCATGAGGTCTAACTTTTCACTGCCAAGCAAAAAATGGAAACAAAACATTTTCATTCAATAATCTCTTTGAAGGGCATAAAATATGATCACAAAATACAGCAATCTGTTTAGAAGTGTGAGAATCATCAACAAATTCCCTATCTAGGCACACAGGCAATGATATTTACTTTTGTTATTTTACTGCACTTGGTTACAAGTAACCTCTCCTTCAAGAACTGTATGGATCTACAAATACCAAAACCACTCCCCTTGTTCACAAGCAACAAAAGCAATAAAGTAACCAAATTACATCAAGTTAACAAGCTTCTGCACAGCAAAGTAACAGCCAACACAGTGAAGAGACAACCTACAGGATAGAAAAAAATATCTGCAAAACACTACATGGAATAAGGGTTAATATGCAGAATCTTGCCAGGTGTGGTAGCACAGGCCTGAAATCGCAGCACTCTGGAGGCTGAGGCAGGAGAATCACAGTGAATTTGAGGACAGCCTGGGGTACACAGCCACCCTAAACTACATAGCGAGACTCTGTATTAAAAAAAAAAATCCTGAATCTATAAAGATCTTAACAGCAAATTAATATATCACTGATTTCAAAATAGGTAAAATATACCAGAGGTGTAGCACAATGGCACAGCACCTGCTTAGCTTGCACCAGCCTGCAGGTCCTAACCCTAGCGCAATTCCCAGCCCAGAGTCAGCAGACTGTCTCTTTGATAAGTCATCCGACTGGGGTAAGGAGATATCCCACTATACTTCTGACTTGCATTTCTCTGATGTTCCATGCTGAGTGTTTTTTCATATAGCCTTGGGCCATGTGTATTCAAGACTTTTGCCCATTCTATACGGCCAAATATGGTGGTGTACACCTGTAATTCCACCATTCTGGAGGCTGAAACAAGAGGGTAGCAAGTTTGAGGACAGCTGGGCAACTCAGCAACTAAAAGAGATCCTATCTCAAAAAACAATGGTAAGTGGCGGGCATGGTGGTGCATGCCTGTAATCCCAGCAGTTAGGAGGCTGAGGCAGGAGGATCACCATGAGTTCGTGGCCAGCCTGAACTACACAGTGAAACCCTGTCCCAAGGGGAAAAAAAAAAAGTACTAGGGATGTAGCTCGCTGGGAAAGTACTGGGTTCAATCTCCAACATAACCATAAAAAAAAGTACACATAAATAAATACATGGAAGTATTATGTGATCCACCAATCCCATTAATGGTTATAATCTTAAAAGGAAATGGACTCAGTATATCAAAGAAACATCTACACTACTGTGTTTACTGCAACACTTTTTTCCAGTCATGGTACCAAAGACAGAACCCAAGGCTTCACACACGCTAGGCAAGCGCTTTATCACTGAGCCACATCCCCAGTGCTAATGGAGTATGGTACACCAGTCCAGTCCAGACTCAAAAAAACCTAAATGACCTTTGACAGATGAGTAGGTAAGATAAAGGTGTCACATACGCAAAGTGGAATACTATTTGGTCTTTAAGAAAAGGAAGACCCTCAATGGAGTCAATACACAAGAGGAGAATACACTACAACTATGGCTACAGGAGTATCCATTGAAGGTCAGGCCTCAAGATAAGGCCTAGGGATAAACAACGAACTGAAGATTACACTCATCTGATCTGATAAAGTCTAGGTCACCCAGGTGGCCAACCAAGACCTCCAGATCCACCCCACCCTGGAATGTCTTTATTCTTTCCATGTCCATTTGCTACGTGACCCACTTCCCCATTGGATCAATATTACCTAAATGACTACACTTGTAATATTATTGGTTAATCATCATTTTGAAACACATTGTACCCGCCTCACAATTTTGCTCTATAAAATTTTCCCTGAAAAGTGGGCTCCTTGGCAACCCACTCAGGTCCCCTCCTGTCTCTCAGGAGTTCTCTTTCTCTCGCTCAATAAATTTCCCACTCTTAAAAAAAAAAAAAAGAAAAAGAAGAAAATCCGGTCACTTGTCACAAGGGTGAGCTTGAGGATGTCATGTTAAGTGAAGTAACACACAGAAGGACAACTACTGTACAAGGTGACCAGCTGTAGAATCTAAGGAGGCCAATCTAAGTGCATTCTAAACCTGTCCTAGGCTTTGGGCTCATCTCCAGCACCACCGACATACAAACACCCCCAAGCCTTGCCCAACAAACAGAAACAGTTGCTTGGTATTTTTCTTGCATGTAGAAAAAAGTATATCAGGGCTCTTGATAAAACACGACTTACCTTGTACTCAATCATACTATGCTTACAGAATTCTCTTTTTAAGAAACACTTAAGACACTTAAGAGACATTAAGATACTTAAATATCACAAACTTACCACCCCTGTTCATTTTTATACTTGTAAGCAGCCCCAAGAATGTGACACAAGGTGCCTCCAGCTTTGAAGTCCATGAAACACTTTGCCTAAAAATGATACAAAGTATGTGTGAGGAAAGAAAAAAAAAAGGCTGACAAAATGACATGTCCGAACTCTAAATTTTAAAAATCAAAGATATGAGTACTAGCTTAGTAACTTCTTTAAAAACTTTTTTTGGGGGGCTGGGGATTTAGCTCAGTGATTAGAGTGCTTGCCTCACAAACACAAGGCCCTGAGTTCGATCCCCAGCACCAAAAAAAAATAATAATAACTTTTTTTTTTCAGTACTGGAGATTGAAACACAGCCTTTGCACTGAGATCCATCCCCAGACCTATTTTTTTTTTAACTTTGATTTTTTTTTTTTTGTGCCTGGGCTCAAACTTGGGGCCTTGTGCTGGCAAGGCGAGCACTCTAATCACTGAGCTAAATCCCCAGCCTTTTTAACTTTTTTTTAAGGGTAGAGATGTACCTCAGTAGTACATAGCTTGCCTAGCATGCACAAGGCCTTGGTTAAATCTCTAGTACTAGAAAGGAAAAAAACATATGAAACTGTTTCAAAACTGTTTATAGTGATTTATATAAATTTCATTGATAAATTTAAAAAGAGACTTTTTAAATACAAAATTCAGTTATACACAATTTGTAACAATGGTGCTCTTTTGGAATTAAAAAAAATTAGTATAGGCTGGGGATTTAGCTCAGTGATTAGAGTGCTTGCCTTGCAAGCACAAGGGCCTGAGTTCGATCCCCGGCACCACAAAAAAAAAAAAAAAAATTAGTATACCAGTAAATTGTTTTTTTGAGACAGACCTATTACTATGTAGCCTAGACTGTCCTTAAACTCACAATCCTATCTCAGCCTTCTAGGTGTGGGGATTACAGGCATGTGCCACCACACCTGGCAATTTTTCTTCCTTTTGATACCTTAATTTTTTTTTTCTTTTTTTGGGGGGGTGCTGGGGATCAAACTCAGGGCCTTACGCTTGCTAGGCAAGTGTTCCAACACTTCAGCTAAATCCCCAACCCTTAATACCTTACTTTTAGATTACAGAAAAATTGTAACTGAGCTTTGTTATAATACTTAAATGACAGAACTTAAAACTTTAATGACAGAATATTAAAACACAAAACTTAAATGTTATTAAAAGCCTGTCGTGTATTTTTTCTTAAAATTTACAGAATAGGGGCTGGGGATTTAGCTCAGTGATTAGAGTGCTTGCCTTGCAAGCACAAGGGCCTGAGTTCGATCCCCGGCACCACAAAAAACAAAAAAAAAACAAAAAAAAAAACCAGAATAATATACTGAAAAGAAGAACATGGGCTAGGTATTTAGCTCAGTGGTAGAGTGTTTGCCTTGCAAGCATAAGGTCCTGAGTTCGATCCCCAGCACTAAAAAAAAAAAGAACAACGTGGTACAAACATTAAGTGACAAGTACAATGGGAGATGTCAGGAATTGGGGAAAGGAGGAAGGAAAGTTACTGTTTAATGAGCACAGAATTTCAGTTTAGAGAAATGAAAACCTTCTAAAGATGTTGATGACGGAAGCTGTGTAACAAAATAAATGCACTGAATACCCCCAAACTGTACATTCAAAAATTAGTAAGCAAAGCTGACCATGTCAGCACATGCCTTAATGCCAATTACTTGGGAACTGGAGGCAAGAGGATGCAAGTTTCAGGCTAGGCTGGGTAACAGCAAGATTCTGTCTCAAAAATAAAAAAAAAAGGAGCCTAGTGTGGTGGCACATGCCTATATAACTCCAGCACGCTGGGAGGCTGAGGTGGGAGAATTCCAAATTCAAGCCCATCTATAATCCCAGCACTCTGGGAGGATAAAGTGGGAGTTTGAAACCAGCCTGGGCAACACAGTAAGACCCCATCTCAAACAAAAAACAAATAAGCATGAGGCAGAATTTTCTAAAAAAACTGAATATTCTCCAGTTAGGTGTGGGGACACGGACCTACAATCCCAGCACCCAACAGGCAGAGGCAGGAGGATCACCCCTGGTTCAAGGCTAGCCAACAAGTCTAGTGAGTTCAAGGCCATTCTAGTCTTCTAGCAAGACCCTGTTTCAAAAAAAAAAAAAAAAAAAATCTGAAAGCTCTCCATAAGTGAAGGATTCTTGGAGCTTACATGGAAAGAGATTTGGGATTAGAGATGGTCCTCAGACATTTGAGATTAGAGGCTCTGAAGCAGCTAGATAAAAAGTAGAAGTGATGGGACAGAGTCAGAGAACAGAAAGCTGGAGAGCAAGCCTGCTCAAGACACCTGTGGGCACTGGCTGTACTCTCGGACCATCCTATCCACCCCACCCTGCAGCTGCCAAAGAGGCCCTGCCCTCACACCCACTTGGTGTGTTTGGTAGGCAAAAGAGCACAGGTGCTTCAACTTTCCTTAACAGAAAAGCTCAGGGTGTTGCAGTAAATTCTTCTGAGTAATGATGGAAAACCTAAGAACAAAAGGACAAGCTTTCCAGAGCCAGGGAGATACTGCCATCTGAGTATGGCAGCAGGTGTGCCCCAGTGAGAACGCAGGGGGTCAATGGCTCCCCCAGCAGTGTGAGCCCACTGCTCTGAAAAGTCGGCTCTCTGCCTGTACTTGGCTGCTGAACTGGAAGCTTAATCCTATTCTCCTGGGTATATGTGATCGGTCTCTTCCTGTTTGTGTAATCAATCTAAAATTCTGCTCAACTGAATCAAACTTACAAGAGAAATCTGCTGCAAAAGCACTTCCAGCTTGTGCCACAGTGTCCTTATCTCTTTGTTCCTTTTGAAACCAAGGGAAACACTGAATAAACCCATTGGCTTCCGTTTCTTTTAGTCACTTGCTTTTGTCACCAAGTGTACAGGTCAGGTAGCTAAGCAGCACATTCCTGTGAGCTTTGTTAGAGGAGACACTTCTGACACACGGTCACCACTGCTAACAGATGCCTAAACTGCTGCTCAGGAACTTGGGAGTCCACTCTGTTCAAGTCACTCATCCTATGTCTGGGCCTGAGTGGGTGTCCAAGGGGTGACCTTGTGACATCAGAGAGCAGAGGACACCCCTTCAGACCTTGACAACCGTCACTTTCAGAACACACACCCTGTGAAGAGCAATGAAGCTGGACTACACACATGCAGACCACCATTCCTTCACCTTCCCCATGCCTCATGTTACCTGTGTCTTCACCTACAGTGTCCCAAACTCTGTCCTCGGGAGGGCAGATGTGACGCTCAGGGCTCCAGACTCCTCACCTAGGACAGCCTTGTGAAGCAACTTGCAAAATTCATCTTTTTGACGACTAGCATACTACTAGCAAGCAAAACAGGTGACGTGTGACTTTGTAAAGACACAGCAAGTGCTAATAATTGATGAAAAGAACAGTGTGGGTGGGCGAGTATCCATCTACAGTGATGTGTTTAGGTCTATTAGGTAATAAATGACTGTGTCACAAAATAGATTTAAAAAATACACAATAGCATGGAGAGTGAGTATGTCTAAGAAACCAAGAAAGACAACAACACAAAACCACAAAATACTGACTAGCTGGCCTTGTACACAAAACCTCTCTGCTCTGTACTAAAAACCTCTGTTGCAGGAGCTAGGGATTTGGCTCAGTGGTAGAGTGCTCACCTAGCAAGCGCAGGCCCTGGGTTTCATCCCCAGCACCCAATACCCACCACCTGCAGAAGGCCGGGCATGGTGGCACACACCTGTAATCCCAATACTCTGGAGACTGAGGTATAAAAACTGCCGAGAGTTCGAGACCAGCCTGGGCTACATAGTGAGTTCAAGGCCAATCTGAACTATATAGCAAGATCCTGTCTCAAAAAAACAAAAATATAAAAAACCCTGGGTTCAATCCCCAGTAGCATCAAAAAAAAAAAAAAAAAGCAGCAGCAGAACAGAAAAATGTTTCTGCTCTATTACCTCTATCACTACAACTAAGTTTACATTATGTATACATGTTCTAAAGCCTTGAAGAGATGATGCAAAAAAGTCCCCCAAATTTTTTTTGGTGGGGAAGGAGTTGAGACACAGTCTCATTAAGTTCAGGCTGGCCTTTAACTATGTAGCCCAGCCCAGCCTTAAATAGGTACCCTCCTGCTTTAGCCCCCCAGGTACTGGGATTACAGGCATTTACCACCATGCCTGGCCAGAATTTTTACTTGAAGCGTTAAAAATAGTTTTCTGGGGGTTGGGGATTTAGTTCAGTAGTAGAGCGCTTGCTTATTAAGTGCAAGGCCCTGAGTTCAATCCCCAGCAATACCCCCTCAAAAAAAGTTTTCTGCTCGGCATGGTGGCATACACCTATAATTAATTCCAGCACTCAGAAGGCTGACGTAGGAGGATCGCTAGGAGTTTAGGGGCCAGCCTGGGCTACACAGAAAGTTCAAGGCCAGCCTGAAATACAGAGCAAGACTTGTCTCAGGAAAAAAAAAAAAAAAAAAAACTTCTGCTTCAATTCATATTATGTTAACCTACATTCTTAGTCTTATGAAATTCTTTTTTCTAACTTCTCAATTAGCATTTTATAGAACATACACTGTGAGCCAAGTATGACTTGGGAATTCAGCATATAAAACTCCACTTTGGTTAAAAAAAAAAACAGATCTCTTAATTTTGCTGTTTATTCAGGGAAAAACTTTCCAGGCAAACAGCTTCCATGTTTCACTAAAACATTTTCAGCTTTGTTAACTGTCTCTCTCATCCATTTTACCACCATTACACATCACATCAATCCCTTTCATTTGGAAAATGATGAACACGACTTCGAGAGAAGTACATCTGGTCTCCCTGGCATTAAACCATGAATTATTTATAATTATGACTTACGCCTAAAAACATTCTACCCTAATCTTTAAAATCTGGAAGTAAATAATGGCTTAGTTCCCAGGAGTTAAAGATATCACAAATAAAGCCCTCTGTTAGCAAAGCAGGCGAGGTGGTACACAGGGAGGAAAAGGCAAAAGGATCTGAGTTCAAGGCCACCCTGGACTACACTGCAAAACCCGGTCTCCAAAACAAACTCCCCGCTGGCAAATACCATCTGGAAGACACACATATATTCTTCATTAGGAACCCCAAAATAAATTTAAAAAAAGAATACCAAAATAATTTGAATCATATAAAGTAGATGTTATATGTAAATTTTCCTCTATATTATGTTATACTTGATAGCGTTCAATCAATATATTCCAGTATTTTAAGCAATTAAAACCTTCAGCCAGTTCATAATACAATCTAATCCAGTTCATAATGTAAGAGAAAAAGAAAGAAACATGCAGCTTTCAGATGATTCAGAAAATAATAAAGTATATACATACACAGAAAAGAGAATGACAAAAAATAAAAGAGAATAATAAAACAAATGGATAAAATATTAGTGATTAGGAATTCTGAGAGAAGCAAAAAAATGCTTCTCTTTTGTTGAGAATTGATATTTTCAACAAAAGCAGAGGACAAGAGATAAGAAAACACAAAAACCCAAACAAGTCGCTGGGTGTGGCTGGCGCATGCCTGTAATTCCAGTGCTTGGGAGGCTGAGGCAGGAGGATCACTCCAAGTTCAAGGCCAGCCTTTGCTAACAGTGAGTTTGAGGCCAGCCTAGACTATGGTGAGACCCTGTCTCAAAAAAACAAAAAGCTCAAACAAGTGAACTGGAAGACAAAAATTATGAGAAAAGATATGACAAGTAATTCTTGAAAATCTAGTATTTGTAGAATTCAAAAAATGTAGGGGCTGGGGATTTAGCTCAGTGGTTAGAGTGCTTGCATTGCAAGCACAAGGCCCTGAGTTCAATCCCCGACACACACACACACACACACACACACACTATATATGTATGTATATATGGAAGTATAAAATAGCAGACAGAGTAACAGACCATGTCCCTTGACTTAAAGAAATGTAACAGATTTTAGCTTAAAAGTGAGACCCTGGGGTTCAATTCCTACCCAGCACCAAAAAGAAAAAGAAAAAAAAGATATATAACTGAATCTTCAAATTACGAATTATCATAATTAGACACAATTGTAAATAGCAAGAAAAGGGTCTGGGGGTGCAGCTCAGTGGGAGACTGCTTGCCTCACATGTGCAAGGTCCTGTGTTCGATACCCAGCACTGCAAAAACAGAAGAGTTCAGATCAGTATGATAGGTTAAGTCTTCATAATGATAACTGCAGTATTTATTGCTGATCTTCAATGATTCCTGAAAAGCAGCTTCCTACAATTAAAAAGCAATAAAATTCTACTGGTGACATTCCACAGCAAATCCATCTAGGCCATCAGTGACAAAGAGGGTAGAAAGTGAAGATCCCTCACAATGAGCAGATTTACTTACAGGCATTTTGGTGAAGGCTGGGTTGGCGACATGCTTCCCGAAGGCATCTTCCTGGAACTGGAGAAGCTGCACCACCAGTCCAGCCAGTGTCTTATTGGTAGGAGCATCGGCGTGGACATACTGCACGACAAAGACAGGGACTCAAAAACTGCTAACTGCTGCAGGGAGAAAGTGGGCCTACTTCCACCTGCCTACTAAGCACAAGGATTGTGGCAAATTTATAGATGCCTGAGACATGCTCTTTGCCGTAAAGGAAGTTAGGGAAACAAGTATGCGTATATACATAAAATTAAAAATTAAAATGAGCTGGGAGAGAGTTGAGGCAAGCATGTAATCCCAATCCTCTGGGAGAATGAGACAGGAGGACTGTGAAGTCATGCCTAACCTGGGCAATTTATGACTTAGTGAGACTATTTCAAAATACAAAATAAAAAAGGAATGAAAGCACAGTTCAGTACAAAGTCACTGGGTTTAATCCCTACTCCCACAAACTAATAACAACAACAACAACAACAAATATGGGCCAAGCATGGTAGTGCAGGTCTACTAATCCAAGCTAATTCAAAGGCTGAGGGGTTTGGGGATTTAGCTCAAGTGGTAGAGCATTTACCTAGCAAGCCCAAAGCCCTGAGTTCAATCCCCAGCAGCCCCCCCAAAACAAAACAAAACAAAAACTATTCCAAAAAAAACAGACAAAGGCTAAGGCAGGATTGAGACAGCCTAGGCAACTCACCAAGACCCTGCCTAAAAATAAAAAGTAAAAAAGGGCCGGGCATGGTGGCACACGCCTATGATCCCAGTACTTGGGAAGCTGAGGCACGAGGACTGCTGTGAGTTCGAGACCAGCCTGAGCTACACAGTGAGTTCACGGCCAGCCTCAATTACACAGCGAGACCCAGACTCAAAAAAAAAAAAAAAAGGCTAGGGATATACAACGTATGAACAAAAATTAGTCAATATTCATTAATACAGTAAAAGACACATTACAATTTATACCCCTGAAAATACTTCCCTCGTTTTGAATACACTTATCCCATCCTTCTTGGCACTTTCTGAAGCAGTTCTGGAAGTCCTCTTTCCTGGCTGTCTTCGGTTGAACCGTCCTAGTTGCCTCAATGTCCTGAATCAATTTAAAATGTTTCCCCACTTTGACTAGGCAGGAGGATCACTGTGAGTTCCAAGCCAGCCTGGACTACATAGCCAGTTCACGGCCAGGCCAAACTACATGAAATCTAGTCTCCAAAAAAAAAGTTTCCCTTTCATGGTCATTATGGGAAAGAGCCAGAAATCATGTGGTGCCAAATCTGGTTCATTAGTTGGATAAGGACACATCATAATGTTTTTACTGCCTTTCCTTTCCATTGGATGGCACTCAACAGCAACATTCACTTTTTGATCACACTTAGTAAACATACTCATGAAAGGGGACATCCAGAGCTGCTTCAGAAAGTGGGGAGACCTGGGCAGGCATAGAGCCGCATGCCCGTAATCCCAGCACTTAGGAGTCTGAGGGTAGGAGGATCACCCTGAGCTTGAGGGCAGCCTGAACTCAGGCTGAGATAGTGAGGCCCTGTCTCAGAAAGAAAAAAAAAAAAAGGAAGGAAGCAGCAAGAATGATGGAATAAGCTGGGGATTTAGCTCAGTAGTTACAGTACTTGCCTAGCAAGCACAAGGACCTGATCCTGTGCCAGGATCCCCAGTACAAAAAAAAAAAAGAATGATGGAATAGGTTATGTTGGGGGGGTGCTATTGGCAGTATATCTTTTACTGTATTAATTTTGGGGGGGTGCAGGGGATCAAGCTCAGGGACTTGCACTTGCTAGGCGAGCGCTCTACCACTTGAGCTAAATCCCCAGCCCCTTACTATAATAATTTTTAATTTAAATCCACACTGTATTTTTTGCTCAGCCCTTCTAGTTTAGTATAAGGCCCTGTGTTCAGTCCCCAGTCCATGAACAAATGAATGAATGAATGACCAAGGCTGAGAATGGAGCCCCATAGCAGAATGGTGAGTATGGTTGCAGGATCCCCAACTGCTACACACTGTCTTGAATGGCTCAGCTGTGCTACAGCCAGACACAGCACAATGAAAAAGGGTCATCATTCTTAACAAGTAATATCCCTGACAGTTTGTATTCGTTGAGATGCAAAAGCTTTCTAGTATAAATCAGCCTGCATGCAAGTGAACTGCTGCCCACTGGTCTTTTGTTAATTATTTTATTTTACACGAAGTATTTTACAGTGAAGGTCAGTGATATCTAGCCAGCAGCCTGGTCCTGTGTGACCCACAATCTAAGGATAGTTTTTATATTTTTCAATTCTTGGGATGGGCTGGAGATTTAGCTCAGTGATTAGAGTACTTGCCTTGCAAGCACAAGGCCCTAAGTGCGATCCCCAGCACCGAAGAAGAAAAAAAAAAAAGAAAGAAAGAAAATAAGTGGAGAAAAAATTTTAACATTTTGTAACACATGAAAATTACAAAATTCAAACGTCAGGGCTAGGGCTCAGTTGTAGAGCACCTGCCTAGCATGCCAAAGATCCTGGGTTCAAGCCCCCGTATCACCCCCAAAAAAGTCAGAAGACAAATTTCTATTTCCATAAAGTTTCTCTGAAACAACACATTCATTTACATATACTCTTAGGCTACCTCCCAAAAACCAGAGCAGAGCGGTTTGAAGTGAGACTGCATGGCTCACAAGGCCTAAGATACTCATCTGTCCCTTTGCGGAAAAACTTGACCTGTTCTTGTTCTAGACCTCCTTAAGGGTCTCTTTACTCCCCGAAGGATGTTCTGTAAACACTTATTTCTATACAGCCACAATGTGCCACACTTACAGCAAGCAGGAATCAAACAGTAGAGACAAGGTTCATACAATTAAGCAAAGAAAAAAAGGACAATTCCCTCAGAGGCGTGTCCAACCTGTGTCCTGCCCTCTTGGGGCCACTTTTTTGGTGCTAAGGATGGAACACAGGGCCTTGCGCTTGCAAGGCAAGTAAGTGCTCTACCACTGAGCTGAATCCCCAACCCTGGGGCCACTTTTTAATGTTATAATTAAAAAAAACACTTAATAAATTCTGCTGCTTTTGTGTGTGTGTGTGTGTGTGTGTGTGTGTGTGTGTGTGTGTGTACATACATATACATGTAAGAATGAGTATCTATGTTATGGGGGATTGAAGCCAGGGCTTTTGCACTGAGCTACATCCATACCCATTCATTTATTCACTCACTCATTCACTTATTTATTGCATACTGGGGCTAGAACCCAGGACCTTTGCACTGAGCTACATTCCAAGGCAATTTTTATTTTGAGACAGAATCTTACAAGTCATAAAGCTGCCAACTGAGCTCCAACTTTCAATGTTCCTGCCTCAGCCTCCTGGAGTACTGGATTACAGGAGTGCAACAACCTGCCAGTATTAATGCAGCCCAGCACAATTTCACTCCACTCAAAAAAGGGTGGAGTGGAGTAAGGGGCAAAAAAGGCAGGCTGCAGGTTGGCCATTGCTGAAAGCAAGGGCACTCAGATTTTAGCACGCAAGAGAATCACCTGATTCTTACCTCCAACCCCAGAGTTTCTCATTCAACAGGTCTCTATTCACTAAGTCAGGCCCAAAACTTTACACTTCAAACAGGACCCAGGTGAGACAAACTGGTCTGAAAACTGTAACAACACTGAGCTGGGCGTGGTGGCACATGCCTGTTACCCCAGCACTCAGGAGGCTGAGGCAGGAGGACAGCTGGGAGTTCAAGGCCAGCCTGGCCTATATAACGAGACCCTGTCTCAAAAATAAAAAAAAAAACAGGGTTGGGGATTTAACTCAATGGTAGAGCGCTTGCCTAGGAAGTGCAAGTCCCTGAGTTCGATCCCTGGCACCAAATAAATAAAAAATAAAAAAACAAATTTTAGGGCTGGTATTTAGCTAAGTGGTTTGAGTGCTTGCCTTCTAAGCACAAGGACCCGAGTTCGACCCCCAGCACCAAAAAAAAAAAAGAAAATTTTTAGGGTTGAGGATTTAGCTCAAGAGGTAAAGCTCAAGCCTAGCAAGTACAAGGCCCTGAGTTCGATCCCTAGCATCCAAAAAAAAACAAAAACAAAAACTAACTTTATTGCCCTGGGTTCAGTCTCCAATACCACAAATAAATAAACTCTTGGGCTGGAGATGCTAGTAGAGTGCTTACCTAGCATGTGAGAGGCACTGAGTTCAATAATTAGTACTGCAGGGCTGGGGATTTAGCTCAGTGGTTAGAGTGCTCACCTTGCAAGCACAAGGCCCTGAGTTCAATCCTTGATGGCAAAAAAAAAAAAAAAAAAAAAATCAGTACTGCCCAAAAAAGAGAAAGAAAACCAAGGAGATATGTTTTGAGAGTCTCAAGAGTTTTACCAATAAATTGGTTGCATAATACCTACAGAATAAGTACCAAAGGTTTAACCTGCCCTTAATTCTATTGCATAAAAGAGTCCCATTAAAAGTAATTAAGGGAAAAAAATTAAAAATTAAAAATTAAAAACAAGAAAGAATTGAGGGCTGGGGATGTAGCTTAGTGGTAGATCACTTGCCTAGTAGTACAAGGCCTTAGGTTCAGTTCCCAGCACCACCACCACCACCACCACCAACAACAACAAAAAAGTAAGTAATCTAGCCAGGCAAGGTGATGCACACCTGTGATCTCAGCACTCAGGAGGCTGCGGCAGGAGGATCCCTGCAAGTTCTGGGCCAGCCTGGGCTACACACTGAGTTCAAAGTCAGCCTGAACTGCATAGCAAGATCCTGTCTCAAAAAAGCAGCAACAAAAAGAGTGTTAGTAACCCCATGACTGTCTTTAACTGACAAATAATTCATGTAAAGGGTGAAAAGATGCTTTTTTTTTATTTTTTTGGTGCTGGGGATCAAACTCAGGGCCTTGTGCTTGTTAGGGAAAGCACTCTACCACTTGAGCTAAAACCCCAGCCCCTGAGAAGATGCTTTGTTTACGCAATCTAGTACAATGCTGGTGATCATCTTAAAACCTTAATCTTTTTTTCTAAATGGATTTCATGATGTTGCCCAAGCCGGTCCCAAGCAATCTTCCTGACTCAGCCTTCCAAGTAGACAAAGCTACAGGCCCGCAGAACAGCCTCCAGCTCAAAATCTTTAAGAATAATCCAAACAAGCCAGGAAGGGCAGCACATGCCTGTACTCCCATCTATTCAGGAGGATGGAACGTTTAAAATCAGCCTTGGAAATTTAAACAAGACCTGTCTCAAATTTTTAGAAAAGTGTTGGGTGGGGCTGGGGATTTAGCTCAGTGGTTAGAGTGTTTGCCTCACAAGCACAAGGCCCTGAGTTCGAGCCCTGGCACCAAAAAAAAAAAAAAAAAAAAAAAACCCAAAAAACAAAAAACAAAAAACTGGGAATGTAGCTCAGCAGTGGAGTGCTTGCCCAGCATGCTAGAGCCCTAAGCTCAAACCCAGTGGTGAAAATAAAGAAAGGGAAGGAAAAAAAAGAATAAAGTAAACAGGTCCCACGGCATGTGCCTGCAGTGCTGGCACGCAGGAAACAGAAGAAGAGTATCACTTGAGGCCAGAAGTTGGAGGCCAGTCTGGGCAACACAGCCAGCCAGCATCTCAAAAACAACAAAAAAGAAAAGCAGGCAAACTGTGGACAGAAACCGACCTGGAAGTTTAATGGCTTAGCAAACAGACTTCACCTCCAAGGTATCTGAGCTCCATTGGTTTAAGACCAGAAGTCATGGGGATTCATCATCTGAAACCCGCTCACAGCTGAACGTGGGAGTGCACACAGGTAATCTTACCACTCTGGGAGGCTGCAGCAGAAGGGAGCAAACTCAAGCCCAGCCTGGGCAACTCAGTAAGACTTTGCTTCACAACTGAAAAAATAAAAGCTGTGCTGGGAATGCAGCTTAGTAAGATAGGCCTGGGTTCATTTCCTAGTACCACAAAAAACAGACAAAAATTCCTCAGCAGCTGTGGACAGCTGCCAGCTTCATCCGGGTGTGTGCACTGCACAAAATGAACACACAAGCTCAGGCAAACAGTAAACCCCTGCTCCTACCCACTCCCCCCACCTAGGTCATCACCTCCAAGGGCTCCTCCGCCCCAGGTAAGGCTCACCGCATTCTATCTAAACTTATTCACTCTCCACTGTGTGTGGTAAAACTAAATTTAGCAACAAAGTCTAAAGTAGGTTCCTACCTTAATCTGCTCATTTGCCCCATGAAATTCACACAGTGCGGGGGGGGGGGAGTGTACAGTACTAGGGTCCTCAGCCCAGGACCTTTGCACTGAGCTATAGTCACAGGTCTTTATCTTGTGTCACTAAGTTGCACAGACTGGCCTCAAAGTTGCAATCCTACTGCCTCAATCTCCCAGAATGCTGGGATTAGACATATGCCATCACAGCTAGCTGAAAGTTCTCCTTTATCTTGAGATCATATAGATTTCACAAGTACACTCACAATTTTTTCCACCAGACCGTAAATTCCTACAAAAGGGATTATGGGCAGCAAAAAAAAAGAGCTTTTGGGGCTGTGGGTATAGTTCACTGACAGAGCACTTGCCTAGCGTGTGCCATGCCCTGAGTTCTATTCCCAGCACCAAAACAGGAAAATTTAATGGTGGGGTGGGGAGAGGACACAGGCAAAACAAAGAATCTCATATCCACCACTTCTAACTGTGATCTTCAGCAAAGTTCCTTTGAGGAGGGTGCTGGGGATCACACTTAGAGCCTTGCAATTGCTAGGCAAGTGGAAGTTCTTTTCTTTGAGTCAAAGTCTCACTAGTTCAGGATGGCCTTGACCATCCTGGCTAGGTGGCCCAAGCCAGCCTAGCACCCCAGATGATCCTTCTGCCTCAGCCTCCCAAGTGCCGGGATTAGAAGAAACTTCTTAAATCTGAAGCCTCAGGTTCTTCTCATTTGTAAATGAGGAAAATAGTACCTATCCTTCAGGGCTGCTATGGGGATTTGGGGTTTTTTTTCCTTCTTTTCAGTAGTAGAGACTGAATTCAGGACCTAACACATGTTCAGTACAAATTCCACCACTGAACACCTGCCCCCCCGGGCTGGGCTGTTTTATGTACCTGGCATATAGTAGCTGTACAGTTGTTCAATGGATATATAAATTCACCAAGCTCTGGGCATGGCGGCACACATGTGTAATCACAGCACTTGGGAGGCTGAGGCAGGAGGACCACTGCAAATCTGAGGCCAGTCTGGGCTACATAGTGATTTCAAGGCCAGCCTAAACTACATACTGAGTCCCTGTCTCAAAAAAAACCAAAAAAACCAAGAAGTAAATAAATAAAGCCACCAATAAAATAAGACTAGCAATGTCATGTGCTCCACTAAGGTGCTGATACTTAAACTATACTTGCTGGGAAAACACTGTGTTAAATACACTAGGAACATTTACTTGCAGAGTGTGGTGGCACATGACTATAATCCCAACACTGTGGCAGACTGAGGCAGGAGGCCCATTCATTCCAAATCCAGCCTGGACAATTTGGTGACTTAGCAAGATCTGGTATCAAAACAAAAAAATTTAGGGTTAGGGATTGTAGCCCAGTGCCAAGGATCTGGGTTCAGTCACCAGTACCACACACAAAAAAAAACCACCCCACAAAAAGTTTTAGTTAAAACCTATCAGCCAAAGCCAGGCGTGCTGACGCACTCCTGTCCCAGCACTCGGGAGGCAGAGGCAGGAGGATCGCTGTGAGTTCGAGACCAGCCAAGACTACATACTGAGCTCAAGGACAGCCTGAACTACTTAGCAAGACCCTGACTCAAAAAACCAAACAAAACCAAACCTATCAGGTGAGTACGGTGGACCACACCTATGATCCCACCACAAGGCAAACTGAGACAGGCGTTACTTTAAATTTGAGGCCAGCCAGAATTTACAGTAAGTTCAAAGCCACCACAAACTGCAGTGAGGACCTGTCACAAGAATAAGCAAGCAGGGGGAAAAATAATAATAATAATAATAATAAGTAAGCAGGGCGGAGTGCGGTTCAGCAGGGCGGCAGTTGCTCAGGCTGGGGTCCAGTCCCCAGTACCACAAGATTTAATAAACAAACCTCTGTCAGTGTGAATACCAAGTAAGAATGTGTTACGTAGAAAAGAGCTACAGAAACCTCTGGTTAGTACTTTCACCACTTCAACGCAACTCCCAAAGCTGAAAGGGTCTTCTGGTTGTCAGGCTAAAGGCACATACAATTTTGAATCCAGCGATGGTCAAGATATACACAGTACTCTGGCTGAGGACAGTGATGCACACCTAAAATCCCAGCACTTAAGAAGCTGAGGCAGAAGGATCACCTGTGGTTAGGGCCTGCCTGGGCTACCTGGCGAGATCCTGCCTCAAAAAAGAAACAGAAAAATTCTGGTTGTATGACGATCAGGGAAGTCAAATCCAACTTTGGCTTCTCTATACCCTCTGGGAACTCAGGCACTGGCTATTCTGGAAGCTGAAGCAGGAGGATTACAAATTTGAGCCCAGTCTGGGCAACTATGTGATTCAGCCAAATTGCTCAAAATTTGACACCAAAATAAACAAACAAACAAATAAATAACATAAAGATTGGGGCTGCTGCTCAGTCGGAAGACCTTGGGCTCCATCCCCAGTACTGCAAACAAACAAAAAAACCCCACAAACCTCCTCAGGGACTGAGGGCGGCAGAGCACATGCTGGAGAGATTCTGGGGGGTTAAATCCCCTACACACACACATACACACACACACACACACACACACACACACACACTTCAATGACTTAAAACAGAAACAGAAAGCACGGGTGAAAGGAACACGATTAAAAAGAATTAAAGTGGACACGGTGGCACACGCCTGTCATCCCAGTCCCCAGGATACTGAGGTAGGCAGACTGCTACAAGTTCCAAGTCAGCCTGTCTCAAAACGCAAAGACAAACAAACAAAAAAACCCAAAATAAATAAATAGAATTTATAAATACAGTACTCTCACAATATATTCCTTTCGTCATTTTCAGCAGCTCTATTGTCTACCCAAAATAGTGGCCAATTTGTCATTGTATATGACAGCAATATTCTTATCTACTCGTCCAGATGAGAAAAATCTACAATCTCAAACCTGATTTCAAGGGGGAAAAATTCAAAGCATCTAAAAATATAATTATCTCTCACTTCCTCAATCTTCAGACAAGAAATGGTCACTTGAGCCTAGCTAGTGTGGTGGTGCATGCCTGCAATTCCAACACTCAGACTGAGGCGGGGAATCCCAGGTCAGCCTGGGCTACACAGTAATACCCTGTATCAAAAATAAATATGCAGGGCTTGGTGGCACATGCCTGTAATCTCAACACTCAGGAGGATCTCCTTAAGTTCAGGCCAGCCTGGGCTACATAGTTGAGTTCCAGGCCAGCCTGAACTACATAGCAAGAGTCTGTCTCAAAAGAAAATTTCCCTTAAGGGAGGGGGGGTGGTTGGGGATTTAGCTCAGTGGGGGTGGTTGGGGATTTAGCTCAGTGGTAGAGAACTTGCCTAGAATGCACAAGGCCCTGAGTTCGAGCCCCAGCATTCCCCTCAAAAAAAAGACAAAAGAAAAACCACGGATTCAGCAGAATTTACACTCCAAAGTGGGAGAAACAATTACATGAAAACATTTCAAATAGTAAACACTTCGAAGAAAATAAAAAATAGAGTTGAGTTCTCTGGGCAGGCCTCATTAAAAACTATACCTCTCGTACTCACACCATACACCATCCCGAAGTACAAAGAGGAAAAAAGGGGCTCGTTATGTAGCCCAGACTGGCCTATAACTTGTGGCGATCCTCCTGTCTCAGCTTCCAGAGTGTTGGGACTTGAAGGCGTGCACCACGGATGCCCGGCTGAAAAAAACTGTCGTTTTTAACAGTCCTGTAGCTCTCACCAACACTGTGTAGTTCACATTAACCTTGAGTTATTAACTTCCGAGGCCAATCGTGCATAGTTATTTTGCCAGCCAACAACGGGCAGCAACACCTGATGATCCCGGGCTCGAGCCTCGTCTCCACGCGAACTCCCCTGTGCTCCCGGCGGCTCAGACCGCATGCCCATTGTTCACACCTGAAGAGCTAACAAAAGGACAGGACGCAACCCCGGGCGCGGCCTGGCGACACCTGCCCAGCGCTCCTGGCAAGCGGGCTCCAACCCGCGCGTGGGCCTGAGGTGGGCTGGGCTGCACTGGGCCGGGCCAGAGCCGGAGCCCGAGCCCAGCGTCCGGCGGGGGCGTGGCGCCGCGGCCTTTGTTGTCCCTCGTGGCGGGGGGAGGGGCGGCCAGGCCGCGGTCCCGCCGCCCCCAGCTGCCGTCGCGCGGCCAGCCCTGCGCGCGACCCACCTTCTTGTAGTGCTTGCCCAGCCAGACGCGCACCGAGTCCAGCTGCGACACCGTCTCCGGGCTCTCCCAGAACTTGCTTGCCGGGCCCCCGTCCTTCCGCCGGTACACGGCCAGACCCGCGGCCGCCGCCCCCGCACCCCCCGCGCCCACGGCTCCTGCCGCCGCCCCCGGCCCGCCGCCCGCCGCCGCGGCCATTGTCGCTGTCCTTCGTCCCTACTGCTCCGCCCGCCCCAGCCCTCGCGGCGTTTCCCGTTCGCACCCAAGCGCGCGCACAGCCACCGCCACCGCCGCTCCTGGGTCCGCCCAGCCGACCCACTTCCGGCGCGGGCGCCGGCGTTTTAACGGACGAGATGCGCGTGCGTGTTTGCGCATGCGTAGAGGTCCGGGTGAGCGTAGCGCCGGCGTCTTCCGCCCCTCTCCCGCGTTCCGCGAACCCGGGCCATGGCTCAGCGTGGTCTCCGCGCTTCGGTTTCTTACCCGGCTTCCTGCATTCAATCGTTAGGCCATCAACAACTGCAGGAAGGTTCTGTGTTAGCGCTTGCCACCGCCGGAAGGGAAAAGCCTGGAAGAATCCGAGGGATCGGTACCCACGCTCCTCAGACCTACAGCCGCCCTCGGACTCCGGGCACCTCAGCGCTTGGCCGTCTCGGGGCTCTTGCACAGCTGTGTCCGCGACCTCGGCAGATCTCCCTTGCTCTTCTCACTTTGCGGCACTGCCGCGTGAATAGCTTAAACATCCTTCCGAACGCCGATCCTCACGATGCAATCTTGGACGGCCAGTCACACCCACTCGGTATAGATTTCACCGCGACTTCGTATTCTTATTCACAGGCGCATCTTCAGTACCGCCGACAGGAGCCGTTATACACAGATGTTCAATAAACATTTGAAGAAGGACTGAATGGCCCACATAAAGACAAAAAAGTTTAAATTACTAACAAAGCGTGATTGTCAACAACGGAATTATGTATATGTATATAACCCCTGAAGTGCAGGTGACTACGGCTTGCGAAAAAGTCTGATTGGTCTTTCAGAGCTCTTAAAACTGAATAGAGGGGGGTTGGGGATTTAGCTCAGTGGTTAGAGTGCTTGCCTAGCAAGCGCAAGGTCCCGAGTTCGATCCCCGGCACCAAAAAAAAAAAAAAAAAAAAACTGAATAGAGGGTCTGGGGGTATAGTTCCTTGGTAGAGTGCTTGCCTACCAGGCTCAAGGCCCGGAGTTCAATCCCCAGTATGCGGGGGGAGCGGGTGGAATCAGGGAGAGCACATTCCAGACAGTAGAACATCTAGAACAAAGACACCGAACAGTGAAAGAGTGCTTAGTGTAGCCCACTGTGGTAGCGCACGCCTGCAATCCCAGCACTCTAGGAGGCAGAGGCAGGAGGATCATAACTTTGAGCCTAGCCTGGGCAACTTGGCGATTTAGCGAGACACTGTCTCAAAATTTAAAAAATTAAAAAAAAAAAAGTTTTTAAAGGTGGGAAGTGTAACTCGGCATGAAGGCCCTGGATTCAATCCCAGTACCTGGCGATAAAGACATCTTTGAAACTCTCCAGTCCAAACCAGAGATATCATGTGGTAGTGGCAGTGAATTTTGGTTTTACCCTGTAAGCACTGGGAAAATAATTGCAACAGTGTGAAGGGGAGGGGAAAAAAAGACTAAATGACCTGATACACTGTCCAGAGCAGAAATGATGAGCATCTAAGGTAGGAATGATGCCCTCTCAGCTTACACTCTAGAAATAATAACTGGTGTTTGTGACACACTTGCGTTTCATGCTTGTGCTGAGTATCCCTATGTAATTGTGAATAAAGAAAATGAGGCAGACTGCCCTCTTCTCAAAAACAGAGTTTCATATTAATAATGTGAATACAGTTGGGGGTTTAGCTCAAGTAGTAGAGCACTAGCCTGGCAAGCGCAAGGCCCTGAGTTCGAGCCCCCGCACCCACCAAAAAAAAAGGTGATTTTTAGGGACTGGGGATTTAGCTCAGTGGTTAAAGCGCTTGCCTTGCAAGCACAAGGACCCGAGTTCGATCACCAGCACCAAAAATAATAATAATAATAATAATAATGTAAATACAGCAAAGAAATGCACTGGAGAAACATAAAAAGCTCTTTCAGCTGGACATGGCGGCACGCACACTTATAATCACCGCACTCTGGGAGGCCGACGCAGGAGGATTGCAAGGTCAATCCCAAGCTGAACAATTTAGTGAGACGCTATCTGAAAAATAAAAAATGGCTGGAGATTTAGCTCCGTGGTTAGCGTGCTTGCCTACCAAGCACAAGGCCCTGAGTTTGATCCTCAGCACCAAAAAAAAAATAACTAAATAAAATAAAAAATGGAGCTGGGTGTGTCACATACCTGTAATCCCAGCACTGAGGTTGAGGTAGGAAGATCACTGAGTTCAAGGCCAGTCTGGGCCACATAAGGACAGTGACACTCTGTCTCAAAAAAATAGTTAAAGGCTGGGGATTTCGCACCACAATGTCTGGCCTCTTCCTTTTTTCTTTCTTTCTTTTTTTTAGTGCAACTTGCAGATTCCAGCAAATCGGTGTTTCTTTTAGAGCTGACTGACCTTTGATGTCCATCTAAGGCTCACCCTTCCATTTTTCCCCACTAATGAGTGATATGGAACCCAGAACCTTTGTACTGAGTTACGACTGATTCATTTTTAAATTTTTTTTAAATCTGAGACAACATGCATACCCTATATCATAAATTTCACAATAAGAAGTTCAAATTTGGGGCTGGGGATTTAGCTCAATGGTTAAGAGTGCTTGCCTAGCAAAGCACAAGGCCCTGAGTTCAATCCCCGGCTCAAAAAAAAGTTACAAATTTGGTATTTTGTTGTTTTTTTGGGGGGCAGGGGCTCACTATGTAATTCAGGCTGGCCTCCAACTCAAGGTGGTCCTGCTCAGCTTCCTGAGTGTTGGGATTACAAGTGTGCACCACCATGCCTGGCTTTAGAGAACAAGATAAGTGTAACCATATTTAGGATGGTTGAGCGTGGATTGAAGGAGCCAAGAAGGGTGGAGATCACCTACATGGGCCCAACATGGAGGTTGGTTACACAAATATAAAGTGATAGGAAAAAAAATATATATATATACATGATAAAATAACAGTTTGGGGATTTAGCTCAGTGGTTAAGAGTACCTGCCTAGCAAATGCAAGGCTCTGAGTTTGATCCCTGGCATCAAAAATCACAAAAAAACAAATAAACAACAAAATAACAGTCATAGCAGCCAGATTTCTGTGAGAAAATTACCAAAAAATTACAAATATGCATTTAGTAAAGTTTGATAAAAATAAACCAAAACTTGGGTAATGGTGTGTCCAAGATACTTGGGAGGCCAAGATAGGAGAATTGCTTGAGCCTAGGAGTTCACGGTCAGCCTGGGCAACATAGTGAGGCCTCTCCTTAAAAATAAATAAAGGGAAAGTTTGATGAGGGATAGGTTATTCATATATTTTCAAAATACCACTGGGCCAGTAACACTTGTTAATGTGATTGGAGAGGTGATCAGGTGGACGAGGTGGGTGAACCTCCTGGTGTTCACAGCCACAGGCTGTTAAGAGGTGGGGCCCACTGGAGGTGTGTCACAGGGGCCACGTCTCTGGAGGGTGTGTGTTTCACTGGCGCTCTTCACCACATCCTTTTGCCATGCTGTTCTTGCCTTGGAGCCAGCTGACCATGGACTGAACTCCTGAAACTATGAACCAAATAAACTATTTTCTCCTTAGGTTGTGCATGTCAGCCATTTTGTGCCAGCAGCGGGAAAGCTTACCAATACAACCTGCATAGAACATACTATTATAAAGTGTATTTTAGCTGGGTGTGGTGGCTCACACCTGTAATCCCAGCATTTGGGAGACAGGCAGGAGGATTGCTGAGAGTTCAAAGTCAGCCTGGGCTACATAATGACTTCAAGGCCAGCTTGAACTACACAGTGAGACCCTGTCTCAACAAACAAAACAAAACGAAAAGCAAAAAAAGAAAAAAAGGAAGAAAGCGAACTAGATTAGTATGTATTCATGGAAATGAAGTCAGGAACCTGAGCCAGGCCGTGACCGTATTGAAGTTCCGAGAGAGGGCAGGCTCTGTGCGAGCAACACCTGCAGAAAGAACTGTTTTGTGTGGTCGTCATTCGAACCCCATAAAAGGGAGTAGCCCGAGACCGTCTTAGGCAAGACCTGTTAGGTCTGCATCCCAAATCCCCACGAGGAATGTCATCATTTCGTACTGCAAACATGGTCTGATACAAGTAGAAACTAAGACGAGACTGTCTGAACTGGAAAGCGCCCCAAAGGAACACCCAGAGAGACAGAAACTTGAGCGGCAGTGACGAAGGGAGGAGGGCGACAGCCTGGCACCCAGGGTGTCCGCTGTCCTGACTCGGCCACGGACCCTCAGCTGAAAGGAGTCAGGCACCTGTAGCCACGGGGCTGCTCTGCGCAGGCGCAGGCCGGTGCTTGCCCAGGGCAGTGCACTTCCCCTTAGCAAGGCGGGGCGCGACTTCTCTCACAGGGGCGGGGCAAAGGTTTCTTCCTCCGACCTTAATTCGAACAAAAACTCGGCAGTTAGGGAAATAGCGTGATGAACTCTGTCTCCCCCTAGTGGTTGGTAGAAGATTTTCATTCAAAAGACCCAAAGCGAAGGGCTGGCAGCAAAGACCCACTGCCCGGCTGGTCCCTGAGTTCCCTGGCTGAGGGGAATAACCATACAAGCCTAGACCTTTTCGGTGCTTTACGACCATATGTATTTTTTGGAGACAGGGTCTCACTCTGTTGCAAGGCTAGCTTCCAATTTCTGGGCTCTAGCAATCCTGCCTCAGCCTCCTGAGGGCTGGGATTACAAGGGTGCACCACCATGCAGAGCAGATATAACACATTCTTAAGCACAATTTGGACCCTGTGTGAACTCCGGCCTGTACGGAAACTGCCCAGAGACCCGTTATTTGTGAGAAAGAACCCATAAAGAATGACATTTCTTTGGAATTCCAAGAAAGCACAGTGCATCCTTTGTTAGGGCATCTCTGTCTGTGGAGGAGCCAGTGTTTCATTTTCCTGGGACTGCTTAGAGGACAGCCAACTTTCTTTTCAATGACAAACTTTCTAATTAAAACCTCTGCCTGCTGGGGATTTAGCTCAGTGGTTAGAGTGCCTGCCTTGCAAGTCCAGGGCCCTGAGTTCAATCCCCAGCACCAAAAAAAAAAAAACCCAAAAAACAAAAAAAAAAACCAACCTCTACCTGAGCTGGGCGTGGTGGCACACACTTGTGATCCAAACACTCAGGAGGCTGAGGCAGGAGGATTGAAAGTTCAAGTTCAAACCAGCTGTGATGATGGACTGGACTGTGAGACAAAATAAACATTTCCTCTTTGAAGAGAGAGAGAAGAGGGAAAGAAAGGGAGAAAGAGCCGCCTGTAATCTCAGCACTCGGGAGGCTGAGGCAGGAGGATGGCTGAGAGTTAGAGGCCAGCCTGGGCTACACAGTGAGTTCAAGGCCAGCTTGCACTACAAAGAGAGACCCTGTCTCCAAAAAAAAAAAAAAAAAGAGAGAGAGAAAAGTTCAAGTTCAAACTTTGTAGGGGCTGGGGACTTAGCTCAATGGTTAGAGTACTTGCCTAGCAAGCACAAGGCCCTGAATTTGATCCTCAGGAACAACAACAACAAAAAGAAACTTTGCGGGGGTTTGGGGGTTTAGCTCAAGTGGTGGAGCACTTGCCTAGAAAGTACAAGGCCCTGAGTTCAATTCCCAGCACCTCCCCCCCCAAAAAAAAAAAGAGAGAGAAAAGAAAGTTGAAGCCCAGGCTGGGCAATTTAGTGACTTAATGAGACTCTGTCTCAAAATTAAAAATATAAAAAGATACCAGAGATGGTGGTGCACACCTATAAATCCCAGCACTCAGGAGGCTGAGGCAGGATTGCTGTGAGTTTGAGACCAGCCTGGGCTACACAGTGAATCCAAGGCCAGCCTGAACTACATAGCGAGACTCTCTCCCAATAAATAAATAAAGAGCTGGGGACAAAGTTCAGTGAAAAGCCCTCAGTTTAAGCCCTAGTGTCCCCCACCTCAAGGAAACACATACACACAGAATTTCAGGTAAGAATAAAAGAGTATAAGGGTGCATCATATGTAATGCTTTAGGCAACAGGGAATACAAATCCTCACTATCAACAGACTCAAAGTGCAAGGAAATATATTTTTTCAATTTTTGCTTACCTACTAACATACAGCAGAATGAGAATGTATACTTTCATACATTGATATTTACTTAGTGTTCTAAAACACTTGAGCACTTCCAATGATTAAATGTTCAGGTTTACTATTTTCTATTTGAAAAAAATGCAAGTATTTATTTCACCAGTATGTGACCCAGTCACAGCTCCAGTTACTTCGCCCCGTGAGTGTCCCCACAGTGTCCAAACCAGAAGGGTGGAGGGTGAATGTTTGGTCCTCCTGTCTCTGAGCCTCTGAATGTGCAGAAATAGCCAGAGGGTTTATTTTTGTTTTTTCAAGGCTGGCCTCCAATTCGTGGTAATCCTCCTGCTTCAACTTCCAAAGTGCTGCAATCACTGGCGTGTGCCACCACTTCTGGCCTACACTTCAGTTTTTAAAGCAAGTAGAAGCTAAGTCAGCTTTTTCATTTTGCAGAACACAGTTCTTATCTCCCAAGGTTGCCTGCTGAAACCTCAACCCTGAAGAACGCTCCAGGTGAAGAGCTCTGGGTCTTACATGTTTGACACAGCCAACAAGGACTCATAGGGATGCTCGGGTTGGTGACAGATTGTCTCTCCTAAGAGATACTATCCATTCTGTGGACATTTGAAATTATTCATAATAGAAAATACTTTTTTTTTTCATGCTGGGGATTGAACTCAGGGCCTTGCACTTGCTAAGCAAGTGCTCTACTGCTGAGCTAAATTCCCAACCCCAGAAAGTGCATTTTTAGAAGAAATGAAGAAATTTTTCTATTTCTAGAAATAGAAAAAGAGTGTAGTATAAGCACAGGGTATAGCTCAGACTGTACTTGGGATAGGGTTTGAGGGAGGTAATTAGGGTTAAAAGAGATTATAAGCCTGGGGCTGTAATCAGGTAGGACTTGTATCTTTTTTTTTTTTTAGTGGTGCCCCGGATCGAACTCAGGGCCTTGTGCTTGTAAGGCAAGCACTCTAATCACTGAGCTAAATCCCCAGCCCCAGGACTTGTATCTTTTTTTTCATTCTCACATCCTCTTCCCTCCCCTCCATCTCCCAGTGGTGACTGGATAAGGAGAAGAGCCAGGTGTGCGGTGTCCAGCTGCCATCCACTCTAGCCTGGGTAATGCAGAGATACTGTGAGGTGTAACTCAGTGGCACAGTGCATTATCTAGGCCCTGAATTCAATCCCCAGCCCTAGGAAAAAACAAAACAAGCCGGGTGCGGTGGCGCATGCCTGTGATCTTGGCACTCAGGGAGGCTGAAGCTGGAGGATCACAAGTTTGAGCCTAGCCTGGGCAATCTGGTGAGAACCTCTCTCATAAAACAAAACAAAAAAACAGCTGGGGACCTAGCTCAGTGTGAAGGCCCTGGATTCAATCTCCAGTGCAGCAAAATAAATAAATATTCCTAAATAAGTAACATTTTAAAAAGGGCTGGGGAATTAGCCTGAAGGCCCCAGGGGAATCTTGAAGCATCCCTTTCCCAGTTCTTTCTTTTATACCTTATCTAAACTCCACACTTACACGGAACCTTCCCACCACACTGCACTCTGTATGTTATTAGGACTTAGCTCCTGGTGCACCTGGCTGTCTCCACTCACTGGGTACTTTGATTTTGTCATTCAGTTGATACCGCTCCTTTTCCTGAAGCCCTGTAGCATTTTATACCTCCCCTCCAGCATTTAGCTCTTTCTTCTGCTCTACACAATTTGCTGACATTTACTAGAGGCGACGCTGCCCAAGGCAAGGTCTCTGTAGTCTCCTCACCTGTTTACCTTCTTACTGTATGACAAATATCTGGGCAAGGTTCTCTACATTGCCCCCCACAAAATAGTACCAGGCCATATTCCGAAGTAATTACTTGAATAATAAATGATATCCCACTCCTACCCTCAACCTTCTGAGAAAAGGATTTTTTGTAAAAGATGGGGGCTCTTACAATGATGCCCTGGCTGGTCTCCAACTTGCAATCTTCTTGCCTCAGCCTCCCAAGTAGGTGGAGCTACAAGTGCACACCACCGCACTGGTCTAGTAAACACGTTTGATTTGCTCAACACAAAAATGAAGGGCTATTGCACTAGTTCTCCATAGTACCTCAGAGGCCACATCCTAAAATATTGTCTCCCAGCTGTGCAACTCCTGGCCCAGCCTTACAGCTGCGCCGCTGAGTTCTCTCTACACCACTGAGGGTCCCGCCGTGTGGCCCAGGCTGCCCTCTAACTCGCGCGATCCTCCTGCCTCAGCCTTCTGAGTGCTGGGATGACAGGCGAGCACCGCCATGCCCGGATTGGGACCCCCTTCCGAGGTCGGATGGCACCGAACCCACACTCAAGCCTCCTGTGGAGGACTACTGCACACCGCCGGGACAATCCTTCCGCACTCGGGAGCCGAGACGTGGCCGGGACGGGACCTCCAGAGCAGCCCAGCGACCAGCCGGTGTCACCTCGCCTTCCCCCGGCGTTGTGCAGCTCACAACCTCGTGAGGCCAACACGCCCACCTCCCTCAACACGCGGACTCGGGATGCAGGAAAGACGAGGACGGCAAGGAGCTGCGGCCCAGAACGCGGGCGGAACCGGGGGCCGGCGGACGTCGTTCCCGCCCCGGCCGGACCGCGGGGGCCACGCGCGACCTCCCTGCTCTCCCACTGTCAGAGCCCGAGGCTGCAGGAGCTACCCTTCTCGACCTGGCGGAAGTTCCGCCCGCCGCGCCTCGGGCCGTGCGGGGCTCTAGCCACAGGCTGCTCGTCCGCCCCGCGTTGCGAGCAGAGCAGCCACACAAACGAGGGCAGGAAGAACACCGCCTCAGCACCAGCTGCAGTGCAGGGTCGCCTGCGGGAGGCGGGGCCGCCGGAGGCGGGACTTCCTCCCAGTGCCCGGAAGGGATCGCACAAGTGCTTGTGGGAATTGTAGTCCGGCTGCGGTTTGGGGGGGCCCGCGGCTCATGCGCCGTGCACTGAGGCTTGTTTCACATCTGTAACAACAGGTGAATTGGGCTTTTTATTCTCTCGTTTCGTGCCCCCTGGAGGAGCATGCCGCGGCCGGGGGTGGTCGGTGTGAGGAGGGGGTCCTGGTCCAGCTGCCGGCCCCGCGGAGAGCAGGGCGGGGGAGCCGGCGCGCCGAGGAGCAGGCCGGGCATCCTGGGCCTGCCCGGGAAGCCGGCCGGGCCGAGCCGGGGACCGCCAGGCCTCGGCCTGCCGTTGCCATGGAGCCGGGGTGGGGGCGGGGGCCAGGCCGGTCGGCCGGGGCGGGCCTGGCCGCCTGGGGCTCAGCGGAGGCCGCTGAAGAGACCGCTTCATTGGCGCAGCGACGCCTTGGCCCCAGGGGATGCTGCGATTCCCGAGGCAGGGCCCGGAGGAAGTCTCCCGAGTGCCCCGAGACCTTTGTCTGCCCCTCCTCCCCGCCGTGGCCTGGACCTTTCGCGTATGGGGAGGCCTGCTGCATTCTGGCCCCCCTGCTTTGCCCCGTTTTGCACCGACCTTGTCACTGGGGCAGGCCAAGGGGTGAGGTGTTCTTTGTTTGCTGGTGGCGACTTGCCCCATTTTGCAGGGGAAGACCTCACGCATGTTGGGCCCTTTGTTTGCAATGAACTGGAGTCCCAGGGGTCCTCAGAACCCCCAAGCCAGGAGTATGGCGTCAGCGTGCTTTCTAGCGAGTCCTCGTGCGGCAACTTTGGTCATTTAATTGCGGGTGTGCAAGGCAAAGGCTGTCCCACTCACAACCCCGGCTCCGGGGGCTTGCCGTGCACCGAACTAGGTAGAATGCAGCGAGCCAGTTGAGGCTCTCAACCTGTTCTGGTTGCAGCTTACTGGCCAGAATGAAAGGAGACATTATCCGAGTTTCTTGGAAGGCAGTGACCCCACTGTCGTTGTGGGTCTTGTCTACATCTCATAATTTACGCGTCAATGTCAGTGTCTTGGTGTTTGTAGGAAGGAAGAATCTTTTCCTGATAAATGCATAATATTTGGGTTTTTTGATAATACTCTTCTCTTGTGAATTTACATCCGCTGCAGCCTCTTCTGCTCATGTAGGTTGTCCCTTTCCTGCCAAGAGATTCTCTAGTCATTTTATGTAGTTGTGGTCCAGATTTTTATCAGCCGTTGGACCCTTGTACCCTTAACCTTTGAAGATGTCGGTATAAAATGTTACTTCAAGGAAGAAACCTTGGTGCATTTGGGCTACAGCATGATATCCTAGAAATAGAAAAATAGTGTAGTATAAGCACAGGAAGCTTTGATGAAGATTTCCATTCTGCTGTGAGGCAGCTGTGGGATCTCTAGCAAGTTCTATAACTGGTGCTTCAATTTCCTTCTCAGGGAAAGCTGACTTCTACCTCACAGGGCAGTTGCATGGATTAAGAGGAGTAAAGTCTATGGTAGTTACCTTTTAGCAGTAAAAATGGTGTTCAACATTAAATTATTGTTATTTTCTCAGTCTGGAAGAGTGTTGGGGTTCGTTGTTCTACTTCAGATTTGTGTTATCGTCATTATGGGATCAGAATACAGAATGGAACCCAGTTTTGCTCTGGGCTTGGAGAAATGTCTTTGAGGCCAACGGGCCCTTCCTTCCCTTGAGGACTCCTTGGTGTCTTCCAGGTGCTGGTGTAGGGAGGATGGGTCTAGAGGGTCACCACACATCCTGAAGCGAGGCCACCATCTTCAGTGGATGCCTCTCATGCCACTCACAATCCTCGTCTTTGTTGTTGGAATTAGTAAATAAATGTGTATGAGTGGAGCCCTTTTGTTTCCCTCTGGGGGCCACCACTCTAGTGACCCAGGTTGTCCTTCCCAGGAGGAGGCCCAGCCTCGTGATGAGGAATAGCAAGGAGAGACTTCAGCTCCAGTTCAGAAGCCTGCACAGCCTGAACCTGTCCCTGCTTTTATAAGGTGAGTCGACAGAGCTGAGCTCACTGATCGGTGGTGGCTGTCGTGCTCAGCTGCTATGGAAAGCCAAGAGCCATGTGTGCATTCCACTTGTGACTGTCTTGCAAGAGGAGCTGTTGTGGGCTCTCTCTTGGAATCATCTCACAGTAAGGCTACCTGAAATTGTGTAAGAAATCTTGATCTTGGGGGCTGGGGATTTAGCTCAGTGATTAGAGTGCTTGCCTTGCAAGCACAAGGGCCTGAGTTCGATCCCCGGCACCACAAAAAAAAAAAAAAATAGAATCCCAAATTATACCCTTATTCTTTAATTTAGATAGAAGGAGTTTGTAGAATGTGTAAAGTATGTCATTGTTGATACCGTATTGAAGTTTTCTCTCAGAGCTACTATGGCTTATGTCTGAAATCCGGCATCCCTGGGGAGAGGAGGCTACCAGGACAGACCTGCTATGGACCAGAGAGATTCAGCCCCGACTTAACCCTCAATATCCCACCTCCCTGAAATCTGAGAGCAAGAGGAACTAGCAATCAGGAGCAGGCGCTAGGGCCCCCCGGTGATGCTGGATATTTAACTTGATGTACCAAGACATTGTGTGGAATGTTTTTTTTTTTTTTTTGTGATAGGATCTGGCTGTGTAGTCCAGGCTGGCCTTGAACTCACAATGTACCCCATGCTGGCCTCAAACTTGTAGAGATTCTCCTGCCTCAGCCTCCTAAATGCTGGGAAGACAGGTGTAAGCCACCACACTCAGCCACTGTGTAGTGTAGATGTTTTTAAGATACGGCCATTAAAGGTTATCGTACTCATTCCAGTAATATTTACTACATTATAAAAATATCTACCAGTCTTGGATTTGAGTTTTTTCAGAGCAAAAATATTAAATCCAATTGGAGGTATTATTTATTTTCCCATCATTTCTAGGTGTATTCCTCATTTAAAAGTACTGATGTGTAAAATGCACCAAAACTTTTTACCCATAGCTGTGCTTTAATTTAATTTTTTTTTTTTTTTTTTTTGGTGCTGGGAATCGAACTCAGGGCAATGTGCTTTCAAGGCAAGCATTCTAACCACTGAGCTAAATCCCCAGCCCCTGTGCTTTAATTTTAATATTTGTTATTTAAGGCTGGGGATTTAGCTCAGTGTTTAAAGTGCTTGGCTACCAAGCACAAGGCCTCGAGTTCGATCCCTGGCACCAGTAAGTAGGTAAGTAAGTAAGTAAATAAATAAATAAATAAATATTTGTTATTTATAGAGATTCTGCTATAGATGCCTTTTTAGTCTGAGTCTGCAGTTTCTCTTCGGTACTGAAGAGTACCACCAGGTCCAAATATCTATCAGATCTTAATGGAAGGCCAATAAGGCTCTTTATCCTTAAGAGTCCTTAGTCGCAGCCAGGCGTGGTGCCACAGGCCTGTAATCCCAGCACTTGAGAGGCTGAGGCAGGAGGGTCGCTGAAAGTTCGAGGCCAGCCTGGGCTACCTGCTATATAGGGAGACTCTGCTGAGACAGGGTCAGTGTGGAATTCAGTTTCCTCTTGGATCTCTAGGAAATCTGCATATGTCGTACTGAGGTGGAGCTCTGTCTGTTGTGATAAAATCCATCCCTTTCTGGTCACCAGGCCTCAGGGAGGTTTAGGATAGCAAAAAGAAGAAAGCAAGAAACAGCAGCACATGATGACCCTAGTGGGGAGCCGGCCTCCCATCCCTAAGCCTGGGGAGAGTGCCGGCCTCCATCGTCTCCCCTCCGGGGTGGTGTTCTCTGGGTTCCTGAAGTTTCATTCGTGTTTTTTTCTGACCTCTCTTCAGGACTCCAGCTTTCCCGTGTGGCCAGCAATGTTCAGCTTGGACTCATTCAGAAAAGGTAAGACTGTGACTGGGCTTGGGACTCGTGGCCCCCTCTCTGGGTCAGGCCACCATGAGGGCTGTGAATGTCCCTCTGTGGGATGTGGCCTTGGGATCTCCTTCTGGTGGCTTCCCAAGGTCCTGTCCTAGCGTCCTCACCATGGTACTAACCTGAACCATCCATGCCCTGGCCTTTGAGTCTGTTTGCTACCCTTTCCCTGACCACCCTCTCACATGCTCACTGCTCACTGAAATCCTGCTAACCCTCCCGGCCCTCATAGAGGGGATTGAACCTGGGGCCTTTGCACTGAGCTATGCCCCAGCCCTTTAAAAAAATTTTTTTTTAATTTTGAGACAAGGTCTCACTAAATTGCCCAGGCTGGGCTCAGACTTGGCATTCTTTCTGCCTCAGCCTCCAGATTGCTAGGATTACAGGCATGTTTCACCACACCCTCACTAGGCTGGCATTTTACACCATCTCCTCCAGGAACCTTTCCTCATTCTGTCAACCATATGCAGTCTTTCTCCAGCGTCTCTTAGCATCATATCTATGCTTGCTTCTGCTCAGTCCATGCTGAATTAATCTTTGCATTCCTAAATTGGAAGTCACAACAGCTGGTTTGCTGACTATTATTGTTGTTACCTATCATCCACCGTACCTGGCACAGCATTTTGTATACCGAGGTAAGCCTCAGTAAGCACTGGGGGAAGTGGACAGAGTTATTATTATATTAGTGTCTTAGTGACTTTCCTTGTTGTTGAGTTGTAATATGCAACACCCAGAAGTTAAGAGAGGGTTATTCTGGCTCACGGATAATAGAGATTTCAGTCCATAGTTGGCCGGCTCCAAGGCAGGGCAGCATGACAGTGGGGCATCACAGAGGAGAAACAGTCCAAGGCACAGCTGACAGGAAGCAGAAAGGAATGAAGGGCAGAGGGAGGGAGATAAACCCCTCCAGGCCATGTCCCAGTGACCCACCTCCTCCAACCAGACTTCAGCTCCCAACCTCACGTTCAGCTATAAACTCATCAGTAGACTAATCCACAAATAAATATTGTATCACACCCCCATGATCCAGTCACCTCCCAGAGCTCCACCTGTGAGTGGATGAAGCTTTGGGGGGACATCTAGATATAAACCATAATAATTAGTGACTGTAGACACTCTTGAAAATCTTAAAAACTAGATGTCTCTAGGAGATGAGGCAAGGGGCTACGCAAGCTGTGCACAGTGGAGCTGTGGCTAGCCCCTATCACTGTGGCACACGGTGTGAGATCTCCTTATAGGAAGTGATGTGGCTGGTGAGACCTCAGGGTGCCAGGTCCTGAGTGTTTGTGCATCTAAGACAGGAATCCACGGGGAATGAAGAGTGAAAAGCCTGTTGCTGTATTTATTATTATTTTGGGGGAGCTATGCTGGGGATTGAACTCAGGGCCTTGCGCTTGCTTGGTACATGCTCTACCACTGAGCTAAATCCCCAACGCCAGCTGTTGCTGTATTGAAGTATCTGACAAGAGAATCAGAACAGAACTTTAATAACTTCGAATTAAGTAGCTCTTCCCAACTGTGTCTCCTTTCCACACTATGTTCCTAGTTTCCTGGGAACATGTGTCCAAGTGGTACTCCGTAGATCCTACTGAATAGAGCTGGAAGGAGGGTTCACAGTGTGCCAGGGCTCCCAGCAGCCACTTCCTGCCTCCATGTTTGTCTTTAGTCCCTCTGTTTCCTTCCTCCCTCCCTCCCTCCCTCCCTCCCATCCTTCCTTCCTTCCTTTTTCCCTTTCTCTCTCTCTTTCTGTGTGTGTGTGTGTGTGTGTGTGTGTGTGTGCGCGCGTGCATGCGTGTGTTACTGGGGAATGAGCCCAGGGCATCACACTTTTTTAATGTTTGTTTGTTTGTTTGTTTGTTTATTTTTGGTGCTGGGGACTGAACTCAGGGCCTTGTGCTTGCAAGGCAGTCACTCTAACCACTGAGCTAAATCCCCAGCCCTTTAATGTTTATTTTGAGACAGAGTCTTGCTAAGTTGCCTAGGCTGGACTTGAATTTGGGATCCTCCTGCCTCAGCCTTCCAGAGTGCTGGGATTACAGAAATGTTTTAAACTCCATCTCATCTCTTTTCTTACTGCTTGAAAAGCTAATTTCTATCACCCTTTTATTTCTTTTTTTTTTTTAACCTTTTTATTTCTTGTTTTTGTTATTGCTATTTATTCTGTTGGTGATACTGGGGATTGAATTCAGGCCCTTTACACTGAGTTAAATTCCCAGGCCTTTACTTATTTATTACTTGAAAATAGAATTTTACTTGTTGGGCACGCTGGCACACATCAGTAATCTCAGCATTTGCTTGGCTGAGGCAAGAGGATCACCCCAAGTTCAAGGCCAGCCTGGACTTGAGACTCTGTCTCAAAAACAAAACCAAATAAAACAACAAAAAACAGATAGAGCCTCACTAAATTGCCCAAGTTGAGCTCAAATTTATGATCCTCCTGCCTCAGCCTCCCACAGTGCTGGGATTATAGGTGTCCAACCTGGCTGGGTTTTGTTTTGTTTTTGGCTAGCTAAAGGAAAAGAGTGAAGTTGGAATTCTTGTGGACAGCACAGTTTTTTGAGCTGAAAATTAAGCATTCTTTAATTGCTTTGTGTCCCCTTAGTCTCCAGTGGGCTGTATTGTTTGCCCCTGTGTAAGAGAGGGCGACAGTGGCTCTCTAGGTGAGCGTCTTGGCGTGAACGGGGCTAGCCTGTGAGGAGATGGAGAGCCCAGTAAAAGCACAGTCTTCCTTTTCCTTCCATCCTTTCCTCTCTGACATGACAGGTGATGGGGCAGAGCAGGACTCTGGTCCGAGTTGTGGTGTGACTTTCTAGGGCAGGGATGGCTTTGGCAGCCAGCTTCGCCTCAGCCGTGACATCGTGAGGGTGCAGCACCACCTCCGAGTGAAAGCTCTGGGCGGACCTCGACCCCGGTCACATCCCGACTCTGTCCCTCCCTGGCTAGGCAGCTGACCGAGCCTCTCCATGCCCCTTTTCTCCTAAGTTCAGTGCAGGAAGTCACAGGGTTGTCCCCAAGTGGGTGAGTTAATGCCCATAAAGAACTTAGACCAGGGCCTGGCCCTGCAGCAGGTCACGGTCCCCGTCACCACTTGGGAGCTTCTGGTGTGACACAGCCTGATTCAGACTGCTTTCTGCATAGGTAAATGTCGCATTCTTACCCCCAGCCATCTTGGGGAAAACTACTAATCAGGAAGATTCCTGCCTTGAGTTTTCTGCTCAAGTGAATGTAAACAGCATGCCCTTGGCAGCCCATGTGTGTTGCCTCAAAACTACTGTTGTCCTGGACTGTTCTTTCCTTTTTTTTTGAGACAGCACTAGGTAGCCCAAGCTGCCCTTGAACTCGTGATCCTTCTGCCTCAGCCCTATTTATTTTTGTTTTGAGGCAGGACCTCTCTAAATTGCCCAGACTTCAAAAAATAATAAATAAAAATAAACATACCTGTAGCCGGGTGCAGTGGCGCACGCCTGTAATCTCAGCACTCAGGTGGCTGAGGCAGGAGGATCACTGAGAGTTCAAGGCCAGCCTGGGTTACATAGTTGAGTTCAAGGCCAGCCTGAACTACCTAGCGAGACCCCGTCTCAGGAAAACAAAACAAAACGAAACGAAACCAAAAAAACCTGTAATACACACCTGTACTCTCTGTACTCTAAGACAGGAGGATCATTCTGAGTTGGAGGCTAGCTTGGGCTACATAGTTCTACATAGCAAGACCCTGTCTCAAAAGAAGAAAGTTAACTCGACATTTCCAACATCTCCATTCATTTGGCAGCTAAACGCTACTTATCAGTGACCCACAGAGAACATTTTTAAGAAGCTCCAAGCCAAGTGTGCTGGTGCATGCCTACAGTCCCAGCACTTGGGAGACTGAGGCTTTAGAGGATCACTCTGAGTTTGAGTCCAGCCTGGGCCCTGTCTCAAAAACAAAAGAAGAAAAAAAAAACCCTCCAAAATCTGAGATAGGTAAAGTAAAACCATGACAGTTGCTAAGTCTCCCAGGGAAGGTTGACAGCTTTTTACACCATCTATCAGAGACTCACTAGTCTGGGGAGAAGATACACGAGTTCTTTGCCCTTTTCCCTGCTGGTTTCCATGCAAGTGGGGAAGGAGAGGCACAGAGACAGCCATGTACACACAACCCTTGAAAGTCTGCCTGTTCTGCTCCCATGACCATTTCTATAGTGCAAAGAGAACTTGTCCTCCTGCCTCAGCCTCCTGAGCGCTGGTCTTATAGGCACTAGCCATGACACCCAGCTCAAGTTCACTTTTTTTTTTTTAAGTTCACTTTTAGCAAAAGGGAGAATTCTACTGAAGTGTGGATCTGCTTTTAGCTCTCAAGCTGAACACTGATAGCTAGTTAGTCCCTTTCTTGCTCTGTTCATGGAGGCCAAGGTGGCCGTCTGGGATGCCCACGGCAAGCACTCCGACAACTGCTGTGAGTGGAAGAGGCCATCACGTGGCTTCTGTGGTACTGTGGCTGTCAGCCTTGGCCACTGGCCTGTGTCATATGTGTGACTTCAGACTGTGGAGAAGCACACAGCAGGTGTGTTAACTCCTGGAGGGTCACTGACAGGACAGGAAGAGTCTGGTGACTTGTTTTTCATTGTTTTGAGAAAGAGTCTCATGATGTAGCTCAGGATGACCTTGAACCCACCATATAGGCCAAGTTGGTCTCAAACTCAGGGTGTTCCTTCTGTCTCAGCCTGCCGAGTGCTGGGATTATAAGTGTGGGCTACCGCACCCAGCAGAGTTTGATGGCCTTTTGAGAGCTGGGAGGTGAGCCCTGCAGTCGCCCTTTCCTGGTGCAGCATCGCAGCCCGTCCGTCCCCTGGAGCTGGTGCAGAGCTCCTCAGGGGTGTTGCAGGTGCTGCGCCGTGTGAGCTGAGAACCTGTCACTGACGCCCCCTCTCTCCCCAGATCGGGCCCAGCACAGGCAGCGTCAGTGCAAGCTTCCACCACCCCGCCTCCCCCCAATGTGTGTCACCCCCGCCCCCGGAGGGACCATCTCTCGAGGTAAGCCAGCGGCCTGGCCGCCAGCCTCAGCGGGGTCCCGGGCCGTGGGTGGCAGGTGGCATGGAGCCAGTGCCAGGGCACAGCTCGGGGAAGCCAGAGAGGGGGCTGGCCTGGCAGAGCTGTGGCCTGGGGAGCGAGGGACCCGGCTTGGGCCCCGCAGTCTCCTGGGCCTCCAGCTGTGATCTGGCATCTGGGGTGTTCGCAGCTCAGGCTGGGCACTGAGCACTGGCACGGACAGTCGTTTGGGCTCCCAGATGTCCCCTTGTAGCAGAGACAGGACAGTCTTTCCTCGGCCAAACGCCCCCACTTGACGGCTCTGGGGACGCCCCGCAAGTCACCTCCCTGTCCCCACAGCACCTGAGAGCACTTCCCTGACCTCACGGTCAGCCTCGCAGCCTTCGGCACAGCGGGCTTCCCTCTGTCGGGGTGAATGTTGCAGCACCCGCAGAAGTGACAGCCCACCTCTGGTCCCGCCGGTCTCAGGGCCCAGGCCAGCGGCAGCATGGTGGGAGCAGACTCCTTCTGGCTCTGCCGTGGCCGCACCCCTGGTGGCCCTCGGTCCCCACACCTGCTCCTGGTGCCGCCGGCCGCCCCTCCCTGCGCCTGCCCCGCTGCTCGCGCACTGGAACTCTACTGCCCTGAGGGCCTCGAGGGTCTGGGGCTCAGGAAGGACACGGGGAACGCGGGGCACCCTGCGCCCCTGCCACACGCTGCTGCCACCTTGCCCCTCTGCATCATAGAAATAAGCAGCGCTGACCCTCCAACCCCTACCATTGCCAAGACGAGAGTCGATTGCCCCTTTTCCCCTTAAAATGCCCTGTAACTCGGCAAGGCTGAAGGTTAATATGTGCGCCACGGCAGGTGAGTGGCTCGAGTGTCAGAACGCTTTGGCTGAGCGTGCGGATGGCCGGCAGGTTGCCGGGCTGGGGAGAGGGCTGCTGTGTGTGGGGTGCCAGCCACCTTGCCGTGGCCCGGCCTGGATGGTCCCTCCTTGTGCTTCGCCTCCCCAAGGCCTCTGCGAGTGTCGCTTCCTGGCCCCTCCTTAGGCGTTGTGGCCTTTCTGCCATGCTTTCTTTTTTCCTGTGTTTCTGCGTGTTTTTTTGTTTTGTTTTTCATTGAGAGGGGCCTCACTTGTGGCCCAGGCTGGCCTTAGATTCCTGGGCTCAAGCGATTCTCCTGCTCCTGAGTAGCTGGGGCCGCGGGCACCTACCACGGGACTGCTCCGCGGGCTTTCTAACTCCCTCGCGGCCTCCCTGGTGGCGCCACCTTGGAGAAAGAACTGTGCAGCAGGAACAGCCTCTCTGGCACCCACCTGAGGAAGACAGTGTGTGGAAGACTGCCGGAGTTAAGAGCTGGCGCTGACAGAAACCACCCTCCTTTCCTGGCCCCACTGCTCCCCCTTCTTCACTCCCACCTGTTCCCGAGACCCCTTCCAGGGGCGAGGCTGAAAACATCAAGCGCGCTGCCCTGTGTCCCTGGTTCTCTCCCAGCCCAGAGAGAGACTGAGCACCAGAAAGCGCTCTCGGCAGCTGTCCCTGCTGCCAGGTGGGCGTCCGAGCCCCATGGTGCCAGGTGGAACCCAGGCCTGTGCACCCGACACGGCCCGACCCTTCGTATTCTGCAGCGGGGTCTTGGCTGTGTAGTCCAGGCTGGGTTTAAAGTCAGAGTCCTTGCATCAGCCTCCCAGAGTGCTACGATTAGAGGCGTGTACCACCACAGCTGCTACGTCCCCCTCTTGATGTGGTGGTTTATGCTGAGAGATGTGTGACTCCCTACACGTCCCGAGGGAATGTCCTGAGGACGGGTGACCTGGGAAGGCTGTCAAGGTGCCCACCCGGCCATTGTGGCTACCTTTACCCTTCTCTTGCCAGCCAAATTGACCATTCTTGCTATTTTACCCATCTACAAAATAGCTATCCTTGAATAAGTTGCCACATGTTGGCCAAGACCCCCACTTGTGCTTTCTTCTTTTCTTTTCTCCTTTCCTCCTCTTCCTCCTCCTCTTCTTCCTCCTCCCCTTCTTCTTCTTCCTCCTCCTACCCCTCCTCCTCTCCTCCTCCTCCTCCCCTCCCTTCCCTCTCCCCCTGCCCGTCTTCCCTTCTTCTTCTTCTTCTTGTTTTCTTGTTCTACTTCTTCTTCTTCTCCTTCTCCTTCTTCTTCTTCTTCCTCTTCCTCCTCCTCCTCCTCTCTCTCTCTCTCTCTCTCTCTCTCTCTCTCTCTCTCTCTCCTGGGGATTAAACCCAGGGGTTTCACCCTGAGAGACATCCGTAGCCGCCTTCCCACTTTTTAAAAAGTTGCCCAGCTGGGCTTGAACTTGCAATCATCCTTTCTCAGCTTCCCAGAGTGGTGGGATCACAGGCATGCACTTAGGTGTTGGTGGTCCCTTCTACTTCCCTTTTGAAAGCTGGTCTACCCCAGAGTTTGAACTATCTTGCCCCCTCCCCACAACAGACACACACTGGGGATTGAACCCCAGGGCTCTCCACCACTGAGCTACTCCAAGCCCTTTTTATTTTTTGAGATAGGATCTCACTGAGTTGTTCGGGGTGGCCTTACACTTGAGACCCTTTTCCCTCAGCTGGATTACAGGAATGTGCCACATGCAAGACTTCTTGTTGCCTATTTTGGGGCCTCCAAAGTTTAGGGTTCTAGAACATTCACTGTAGGTATTTAGCAGACCTTTTGAAAGCATCTCACTTCCATATTGCTGGAGTCATTCTTTTCTTTTTTTCTTTCTTTTTTTTTTTTTTGGTGCCGGGGATCGAGCTCAGGACCTTGTGCTTGGAAGGCAAGCGCTCTAACCACTGAGCTACAGCCCCAGCCTGGATGTCATTCTTTAGCACTTTTAGGACCAGATGTCGTGCCTGACCCAGAAGTAAGACAGTGATCTCTGTGTAACTCTCTTTGCCAGGAATGTGGGGAAAGCTTACTGTAGAAAGGAGAGGGTTGTGCCTGAGCTCCTCGCTCCCTTCAGTCTTCCAAAATGGGAGGCAGCAAACTTTTTCTTTAGTGATTAGATGGAAGTGTTTTAGGTTTGGGTACCAGGCTTTCTCTTGCAGTTGTTTACCTCTGCCAGCCCAGGGTGGGAGCAGTTGTAGATGGCGCACCTGTCCCTGCACCTGTGCGGTGTTCTGGTAAAACCGTCCACAGTGGAGGTCAGCACAGTCCGTCAGCCCCTGCCTGGACCAGGTGGGAGGAGGTCACAGAGCCGGAAGGGACTCGCTGGACAGGAGTCAGCTAGGTGTGTGGACAAAGTTTCTGGCAGGGCGACTCCAGCCCTGAGCGCCCAGAGGAAGGGGGACCTGGAAAGACAGGAGTGGGGACACAGTGCGCCCTGAGTGTCAGCTCATTGATGGGTATCACTTTCGGGGGGAGCCGCTGGGGATTGAACTCAGGGCCTTGCACTTGTAGGCAAGTGCTGTACCACTGAGCTAAATCCACAACCCCAGTATCACTTATTTTTAACAAAATTTCAAACATTCAAACATCTCATGTATTCAAAATATGCCTTTTTCCCTTTTGTTTTCTTTCTTTCTATTTATTTATTTATTTATTTGGTGCTGGGGATCGAACACTTTCTATTTATTTTTGAGGGGCACTAGGGATTGAACTCAGGGCCTTGAGCTTGCAAGGCAAGCACTCTACCACTGAGCTAAATCCCCAGCCCCCCCCTTTTTAAAACACAGTCTCATTATGCATTTCAGGCTAGTCTTGAACCCACAGCAATCTTTCTGCCTCAGCCTCCTAAGTGCTGGGATTATAGGCATGCCCCACCACACCTGGCCTTTTTTGTGATTTTGAGACAGGGTCTTGGTATGTGGTCCAAGGCTGGCCTTAAACTCACTATGTATCCCAGGTTGGCCTTGAACTGGGTGTGATCCTCCTACCTCAGCTTCTGGCATGCTGGGATTATATATAGGCATGAACAACCACATCCCACTCAAAATGTTTTCTAAAACAGAGAAAATGGTAAGATGAATGCTGTGCAAGTATCACCTTGCTTGAACAGTTAAGTACTCATGGCCTATCTTGCTTGTGTGTATCCATTTACTCTGCCCCTTCGGAAGAGATCCAGGAAATCGTAGCATTAGGCTGCATGGTAAGTGGCTGCTAGGACAGGTGCCAGACCGAGAACTTCCTGGAGTGCCGTGTGGGCCCAGCCCACACTCCACGCAGGAAGACCTTTCTAAACTCCATCTCTTGCAGCTTGCAAACACCAGTTTGCCGCTGTTGTCCATCTGGTTTGGTAAACTTCTGGGTTCCTCTGAGGGAGATTGGGCTGCTGACAATCCTTGGAAACTATTCCGGACCTCAGTGGCTACCCCGGCTTTTTGCAGATGAACAAGCCATGTGGCCAAACGCAGAGCCCTTGGAGAACTGTGTTCTGCTCCAATATGGGCAATCAGTAGGGATGTTTGATACACGTGGTGGTGTCTCCTTGTCCCAAGTGCTGTCAGACAACTGCTGCCAAAGCCGCCTTCCTTTTGCCCCTTTCTTGGTAAAAGTCTGCTGAGCTGGTGATTTAGCTCAGGGGTTAAAGTGCTTGCCTTGCAAGCACAAGGCCCTGAGTTCAATCCCCAGCACCACAAAAAAAAAAAAAAGAATACAAATCCTCTTGTCTGGGGATTTAGCTCAGCGGTTAGAGTGCTTGTCTAGCAAGCGCAAGGCCCCGAGTTCAATCCCCGGCACCAAAAAAAAAAAAATCTGCTGACATCTAAATGGAAGAGTTGGAATTGAAGCTGTATCATCCTCCCTGGGTCTGTCTCTAAAGGACCTGTCCCTTGTCCTCACAACCTTTTTTTGAGACAGGCTCCCTTGAACTCACTATGTAGTTCAGGCTGGCCTCAAACTCACTGAGGTCTTCCTGCCTTAGCCTCCTCAGTGCTGAGATTACAGATGTGTGCCCCCATGCCATTTGTCCTCTCAAACTTCTGAGGCCAAAAACTTTAGAGGACTCTTTACAGTCTTCTTCCAAATATTACCACTTGATCCTAACCATAGCCACACCAAATGAGTAGAGCATGTTTGTAGGAACTGTTTCCAGTTGATGAAGCTGCTCCCTTGGCAGGTGGTGGTGTTATGAGACTAAACTTAGACATTAGGCCTCAGACTCTGTGTTCTCTCCGTAGACACTGCGAAGTGTGCTCCTACACCACCAGCCAGCACCACGTGGGAACTTGCTAAAAGGCAGCTTCCCGTGCCTGACCTTGTGAACAAGAACCTAGGGGTAGCAAACAGAAATGTATTTAACCAGTTTTCTAGGGGTTACAGGTTTCCCAGCTAGAATTATAGCAGGGCTCTTGTGGGGCCAGAGACCTCAGCGTCTCTGCTGTCTGCAGCCTCCGATTCCCACTTGACTCAAAGGGGGCAGAACACCGAGCTTGGCTGACAACCAGGCGTGGCAGCTCGGAAATGGACCCATCTGGCTTTCAAGGACTTTCATTGTGGGACCAGCCTGGTTCTGGGTACTGTGTTCAGAGTCAGATGTTTTCACCCTTGAATCCAGGGGGTATTTTAGTTCAAGACATCTTCCTCGTCCTTGGTCCAAAGTCTGTAAGCCATTAGGAGATGGAGGTGCCCCGGTTAGTTACACCCCGAGGCTGGGCCTTGCAAAGGGTCTTGGAGGAACTTGGTTCGTTTCCTCCGATGGACATTGAACTAAGGCCTAACACTGTCTCTGAAAACCTCTCATTTCACCTTGCTTGCAAGCTGCAGGTGTCATCCTTGGGCCTAGGGCTGGAGCCCGGCCCGCCCGGCCGGCAGAGGGTGCGCGCTCCCCAGTCGCTCTTTCCTCGCGCCTCTCGCTGGCGCCGCGGGGGCCGCCGGGAGCGCGATGGCGGCCGCCAGGAGGCTCATGGCGCTAGCGGCCGGCATCTCTCCGCGCCTGCGGCCGCCGGATCCCCACACTGTTAGGCGCCAGGGACGCTCGCGCGGTCTCTCGTCTAGCCTCGCCCGCCCCGACGGCGCCAAGGAGGTGGCCGAGCCCGGGGCGGCGCCCGGCGAGCCCGGGGAGGGCGACGCGAGCATGGTGAATGGTGAGGCCGGCGGCGCGGCGCCCTTGGCTTCGGGGTTGGGCTGGGCGCGGGCCGGGCCTCCCGTTGTCGGGCGTAGAGCTCGGGCGGCGCAGGCTAAACGGACCCGAGGCGCCCGCCCCTGGCGGGAAGGTGAGGCGAGAGGGCCGCGAGGGCGTGGGGAGAGCTGGTAACGTCCGGCGTCTGCAGGGTCCCCGCGCCCTCGCCATGGCGGGAGGTGCAGCCTCCGTGTTCCGGCGTCTCAGGCACAGGCAGGACGACAGCTTTGTGCCAGCTGAACAGTACAGAGCACGGAGTTGGTGAGGACGTCCCTGCTGATCCGGGGCCTGTAGGGACCTGGCCTCCCGGTTTCACGCATTGGCGGGGTCTCCGTGCTCATCCGTGGTCCGGCGGGCTGACGTTGGCCTGTTGGTTCGGCCCTTCCTGGAGTCTCCTTAGACACTGTTCCTAGTTGCTTTGTAAGGTGGCATTTAGGACGAGACAGGGCCAGAACTACCCCCAAGGAAACAGTCCCAAAGCAGGCAGCGAGGCTGCATCGGAACTCCTGGAGAAGCATCAGCAAGTGGAGTGTACCCCAATATTGCTGCCATTCTCGGGTGCCCTACGGAAAGCAGAGTTCCCAGTGCTGTAAAATTGCTTCCCGGTGATTATAACCAAGCAAGTACACCGGTCCACGTATACAGCTGCCGAGATCCATTCCGGAGCTGGGTTAGCTAGAGGCTGAGGATGGTAAATGAAAAGGCTCCTGTCTCCGCCGCACATCTCTGTCTCCACCCTGTGGAGACAGGGCCACCCTGGTGCTTTGGGCCCGAACTTTTGTATCTGACCACTCCCTTCAGGTCTCTTTGTAGCCTTGCCCTGTGTGGGTCAGAAGCTGCCTCTAGGCGGACATCTCATCCATCTGTGCCTTGGGGCTGTTGCAAGGAACAAGTGAAAAAAATAAGATCTCTTTTCTGGTATACCTGATGCCTTCTTTCCCTTGATGATAGAGAGACCAGGAAAGGAGCGTTCACACCTGTGTCTACGCTGAGGCAGTCTTCAATCACCTTATACACAGTCTTGGTTTCAGGTTTCTTTTGCGGGGTGGGGGGGTGGGGGGTGTGATGCTAGGGATCGAACTCAGGGCCTTGCGCTTGCTAGGCAAGCACTCCACCACTGAACTAAATCCCCAACCTCACTTTAGGAGGTTTCTGCAGTTTATGGAGAAACAGACGAAATCTGAGGCCTGTTTTTCAGAATCTGTAGCTCATCACTGACCTACACACACCACGCTTGTGTGTCTTGCTTTAGGGGAGCCTTGGTCTCCAGTTTGTGTGTACAGAGGACTTTTGTTCTTTGGTTTAGTGCCTTCTTTCATACATCAGATGTGGGAGTGTTCTGTAGTTAATGGATGTATGATCGGAGGAATTGGGCAGGGAAGAGGATGTTGGCTGTTCTTATTTTCCCCTGTGGTTAGTTTATGAGTCCAGGATAAACTAGTTTTATTCCAATGCAAAGTTGTTTTTTTTTTTTTTTTTTGTTCTTTTTGTGTGTGTGTTGTTCTTTTTAAACCAAAATAAATAAGTGAAATCTGTTGGCTGGTTCTCTCTTGTGGTGTATGGGTCATTAGCTCTTCGGGAGGTTGTCATGCAAGAGGGTGTGTCCTCGTTCTCCTGGAAATCCTGAAGCTGTTCCTCCGTCCTTTTCCATTGTGCTGGGTGATCTGGGGTCACGGGCCATTTGCCTCAGAATCCAGCCATGGGTTGATTTGTTACATACCCCATGGAGTTTTTAAAAGGAAATGAACGCCGGGTGTGGTGGCGCACACCTGTAATCCCAGCACTCGGGAGGTTGAGGCAGGAGGATTACCGTGAGTTTGAGGCCAGCCTGGGCTACCTCGTGAGTTCAAGGCCAGCCTGAACTACATACAAGACCCTGTCTCAAAAGAAAAAAGGGAAATGAACAACTGTAATGTCTTTGTTCTTGCTTTCTTAGCTTCTAGGGACCTGTTAAAAGAGTTCCCACAGCCCAAAAACCTTCTCAACAGCGTGATTGGAAGAGCCCTCGGCATCTCACATGCCAAAGACAAACTAGTCTATGTGCACACGAACGGACCGAAGAAAAAGGCAAGTGTGCCAGTGGCTGGGGAGCCCTGCTTGACCTAGAGGAGGCTATAGGTCCGTGTGGTTTGGGTGTTTTTTATCATGGAGGCCAGAGGGGGCTTTTTGAATTCATATGGTCAGCAGAGCATCTCAAAACAAAGTGAGGTTTGAGGAAGAGCCAGAAGATGCATGCACTGGATTCAGGGAATGGTAACACAGGGCAGATGAGGCAAGGAGTCCTCCTGCCTGCTTCAGGCGTCTGAGCGGGTCCCTGGTTCTAGTCCCCTGCTGACCCACTACAATCACAGAGGGCTGAGGTGATGGTGAGGGTTCCTGCTTCTAGGGTCTTGCAGGCCCTGGGTCCACAGAAGCATGCAGACAGACCACTCTGCTGAATGAAGATTTTAAAGCCAAGTCCAGCATGCCCTTTGTCTAGAACACGGCATCTTCAGGAAAGTGAAGCACTTGCATTTCCTTGAAGGGACTGAGGGTGAGGGCGTTAGAGCCTCACGAGAGTCCGTTCTAGGCGGGGTTCTGCTCTGCATGTGGCCCAGAGCAGCTGCAGCACATTCTGTGCGGTCCAGGGCTTTGCTGTCACTTCTCCGTATGATTTGCAACAACTCTGTAATCCAGAGAAGCCACTTGCCTGATTCTTTCTTCTCTTCCCCAGAAAGTAACCTTGCATATAAAGTGGCCCAAGAGTGTGGAGGTAGAAGGCTATGGCAGCAAGAAGATCGATGCTGAGCGGCAGGCTGCAGCTGCGGCCTGCCAGCTGTTCAAGGTGACACTCTTCTAGCACAAGCTGCAAAGCTGCCCACGGGGGAAACTGCTTGCCTCTCGCACTGGTAGCTTTTTTGGTTCCAGGGACATCTTGATGGGTCTGACACAGTGTTCAGCTATTTACCTGCCTGGAGCCCTTCGCACTTCTTGATTCCTTCCTTTTTTTAGTCATGAGGGAATAGTTTTTTTCCCCCCACTGTTTCTTTCTCCCCTTTCCCCTTTCTCTTCCTTTGCTATCTTACGGTGGTTATCTGTTTTCAAAAACTAGAGAGTACCTTTTCATGAAAACCCTGTATCGAGCATAGTGGATGTCTTTCCCTTTTGATTTCTGCTTTCCCCATTCTGTCTCGTGGGTCTCACCCATAGCCACTGTCCCCTCCTGTCAGGGAAGCATAGTACTGCTGTTTGTTTCCCAGTAGCTGAGTGTTAGTGGGCTGTCACTGCTGCTCAGTGTTTCTCCCCCAACCTGGCTTCCTCTGTGCCTGTGCCAGCCTGGACGCTTCCTTGGGTTCTGAGGTCTTCATCTCCATCCTGGCAAGAGCAGAGCCTGGCACACGTGTTCCCTTGCTTCTCTTCCCGCTCCAGTGTGGCCCAATTCCTTGCGCATCTCAGGAGGGGTGGTCCCTCGTCCTGTCCTAAGTCCTCACGGCCTGCACCTTTTCACTGTCCCGTCTCCCTAGGTGTCTTCTCCATCCCCTCTTCACCTCTGTTCTTTTTTTTTTTTTTTTTTTGTGGTGCCGGGGATCGAACTCAGGGCCTTGTGCTCACGAGTCAAGCACTCTAACCACTGAGCTAAATCCCCAGCCCCATGCCTCTGTTCTCTTGTGGTTCTTTCTTGTAGGTCTCAAACATACTACGTCCCAATCACTTCCCTTGACTCTGCTCCCAGTGCACATCGTCCCTGTGCGTGTGGTTTGCATTTTCTCCACTCCAGTGTCATCTCTGGTCCCGGGTGCCTTCCCTCCCACCCCACAGTACATGGCATTAGCTGGGGTCCCCAGCGACTGCTGAGTGACTGGCACAGGCGTTGCCAGACTCGGCCTTCCCTTGGCCTCACCTGGCCTCAACACTCAAGCTCTGGCATTGCCGGTTGGCCTGGTGACCCTGCTTCCCCTCTCTCTTGTGTCATACTCTCCTCTTCCTCTCCAACCTTCTGAAGTGTCTTCTTTATTCCTGTCCCCGGGATCTTGGGATCAACCAGCCTCTCTTTTATGTTTAATGTTTCAAAGTCTGTCACATGTCGGGATCTGAACTTGGGAGGATTTTATTTTACCTCCCAGGGACTTTTTCCTTTTTTTTTTTTTTTTTTTTTTTTTTTTGAGACAGGATGTCATTATGTAACCTTGAACTTGTGCTCCTTCTGCCTCAAAGTCTTGCATGCCAGGATACAGGTGCAGCACCGTGCCTCACCACCTCACCATTCGGGATTGAGCCTAGGGCCTTTGCACTGAGCTGTATCCCCAGCCCTTTTTTTTTTGAGACAGGGTCTTATTGAGTTATTAAATTGCTTAGACTGGGCACGAATTTGCAATCCTCCTGCCTTAGCTTCCCAGAGTGCTGGGATGACAGGTGTGTTTTGTCCCTTTTTTTTTATTGTGATATGGTATCTTGTTAAATTTGCCTCAAACTTGTGACCTCTTGCCTTGACTTCCTGAGTCAGAAGTGGGTTTTCTATTTCTTTGGAAAATACCACTGGAATTTTCATACGGATTGTATTGAGCCTGTATATAGCTTTGGGAGTATGGACATTTTTACAGTACTAATTCTTCTAGTCCCTGAAGATAGACTAGCTTCCTATTTGTGTCTTTTTCAATTTCTTTCATCATCGTTTTATAGTTTTCAGCATACAGATCTTTTACGTCTTTGGCTTAGATCCATTCTTTCTTGTTTCAGTTTGGTTTTATGAGACAGGGTCTCACTATATAGTTCAGGCCTGCCTTGAACTCATGGCATTCCTCCTGCCTCAGCCTCCTGAGTGCTGAGATTTCAGGCGTATGCCACAATGCCCAGCTCATTTGTAATTATTTTACTCATTTTTTCAGTTATTTTTTACTAGCCCATGTTTTCAGTACATAATTACATTCCTTGTGGGGAGTTGGTGCATGTATATAACACATTTTAATTCTTTTTATATCACCTTCCCTTCATCTCCCTCACCCCTCTTATTTTTGATGCTCTTGTAAATGGGATTATTTTCTTGATTTCTTTGTTAGACTGTACAGTGACTGGTGTGAAGAGAAATGCTATTTATTTATTTATTTATTTATTTATTTATTTATTTATTGGTGCTAGGGATCGAACTCAGGTCCTTGTGCTTGCAAGGCAAGCACTTTAACCACTAAGCTAAATCCCCAGCCCTAGAAATGCAATTTATTTTTGTTGATTTTGTATCCTTCAACTTTTATTGGATATTTTTGTGTAAATGGCTTTAAAAACACTTGAGGTCCTTTCTGTTGAGCACATTCCCATCTCCGATCCTGTGTCTGAAGTTGCATCTGCTGGATGGTGTGGGCTGCGCTCACTGAAGCTTCTAGATCACTGTGGGAGTCTGTCACCTTCTGTGTGGCCCTGTGGGCTTTGTTTCCTTCTGTCTTTTGGTCTGATAGACGCAGGGCTTTATTTTCCCTTTTTCTGTCATACGGGGCATGTTTAAGTGCTCTTTTATACCCATTTCTGGACTGGGGGCCCAAGGTGGGTAGATAGATGAAAGGGGACTTTGGGTGTAGCTGGCCATGGTCCAGGCTGAGTTTGTGCACAGGATGATCCTCATAGTGCCCCTTTTCCCCTCAGGGCTGGGGGCTGCTGGGTCCCCGGAATGAGCTGTTCGATGCAGCCAAGTACCGAGTGCTAGCTGATCGCTTCGGCTCCCCGGCTGACAGTTGGTGGCGCCCAGAACCCACCATGCCCCCCACATCCTGGCGGCAGCTGAATCCCGAGAACATACGGCCAGGGGGACCTGGGAGCATGTCTCGCTCCTTGGGCCGGGAGGAAGAGGAGGATGAGGAGGAAGAGCTGGAAGAAGGGACCATTGATGTTACAGAGTTCCTGTCCATGACGCAGCAGGACTCCCATACACCACTGCGGGACTCCAGGTATGGAGAAGAGCTAGCTGCGTCTGCCTGGGGATGGGTGGGTGTTCCCTGGAGACTGAGACATGAGGCTGTGTCCCACCATCCTTCTGTTGTGTCCTATCCCTCACTGTGGTCACCGCGGTCTCACTCTGTGGCAGGGCTTCTCTGTCCTTAGCTCCCGCAGATCCCGAAGTCTCTGCCCATCATTGCCCTCTCCTCTGCTCTCTCCGCCTGTCCCCTGTATCCTGGCATGTCCCAGCCCCTGGGTCTCACAGCCTCAGGGGAAACTGGCCCAGGAGGAAAGCAAACTTTTTCACCCTAACTCCTGGTCCTCCCAGGGGGGGTTCCTTTGAAATGACAGATGACGACAGTGCTGTGAGGGCATTGACCCAGTTTCCACTTCCCAAGAACCTTCTGGCCAAGGTGATTCAGATTGCAACATCCTCCTCCACAGCCAAGGTGAGCTGGGCCTCCTGGAAGCAAGTGCCTGGGCAGCTCGCACACCTGCTTTCCCAAGACCAGGGAGGAGGGTGCCTGGGACAGAGGGCTGAGGGTGTCTGTTTCCTGGGCTCACACCTCGGCCAGGTGGAGGGACAGGAGCCTTAGCGGGAGAGGAGGGTAAAGCAGCAAGGAAGGGAAGTCAAAACAGAAAGTGAGGTGTGAGGTGCAGTGCACACACTGATCCCAGGGCTCTGGGAGGCTGAGGCAGGAGGATCAGAGGTCACAGGTTCAAGCCCAAGCTGAACAACTGAGCAATTTAGGGCACTCTGTCTCCAAATAAAAAAATTTTAAAGGCTGGTAATGTAGCTTAGTGTGAAGGTGCTGTGTTCAAACTCCTTTACTGTCTGTGTGCGCGCACACACAGACACATACACATGGACACAGTGCAGGGAGCAGGCTGAAGACTGCAGGGTGGAAGACTCGAATCCGTGCCCAGCTGTACGCTGGGAGTGGAGGGGTCAGGAGAGGACGACTGTCTTGGTGAGGTGTGAATCCGATCATCACTGCTATGGGGTGGCCAGTGGTTAGTGAGACTTCTGTCCAGGTGCAAGGCTTTTTACTCTAGGAGTATGCCAGCTTCTTCCACAGCTGCCCTGAAGGTGTCAAGGACAGCAGGCAGGTGGGGGGCGGGCTGGCACTGGGTGTACACTGCCTTCTGCTGGGGCAGCTGGGAGAGGTGCAGCACGTCTACCTCTGGCTGAGCTGCAGGATTCCGGTGACTGTGTGGCCCCTCCTGAGACCGTGGCTGGCTCCCTCTCTCAGGTCCTTGGTACCCTGAGACTGTCATGGCTCTCTTTTCATTACCTTTGTGTGACTTTGCTTCCTTTCCATGTAGAACCTCATGCAGTTCCACACTGTGGGTACCAAGACCAAGCTGTCTACACTCACGCTGCTCTGGCCCTGTCCCATGACGTTCGTTGCCAAAGGGCGCCGCAAAGCAGAGGCTGAGAATAAGGCAGCAGCTTTGGCCTGTAAGAAACTGAAGGTGAGTCCAGGAGCGTCCTGGGACTGAGGCCTGTGCACACTGGTCCTCCTCTCCAGAAAGTGACCTTGCCACATCCGGCTTTTGCCCCAGTACACCAACATCTGGTGTCTATGCTTAGGGGACTATGTTACTGTTTGCATGACTTACCCAGAGCCCCGGGAGGTGCCTGGCCTGCAAGTGTGGCCTCCCATGCTTGGCCGGACCAGAGTGGAGCCAGATAGGGACCATTTTCTCCTGATCAGCGTGAAGGTGCAAGGGGCAGACTCAGGTCCAGAAAGAGCTGGTGAGCTGGGTCTGGTGATCCTGGGATGAAGCGGGAAGAAGGAAACATTGCAGTGCAAGGGGCTGGGATTTAGCTCAGTGGTAAAGCGCTTGCTTAGCAAGTACAAGGCCCTGAGTTTGATCCCCAGTAACTCAAAAAACAAAGTTGGGCTGGGGATTTTGCTCAGTGGTTAGAGTGCTTGCGTAGCAAGCGCAAGGCCCTGAGTTCAAACTCCGGCACCAAAAAAAACAAAACAGAAACATCAGGGTGCAGGTAATGTGGCACTTCTTTGAAGCAGCTTTGAGGTCAGCTGATGCCAGAGTGGCGGGACCCAAGCTATGCCTGAACAGTCAGGATCATGACAGCAGGGTTCAGTGCCAAGGGAACAGGGACATCAGCCCTGCTCTGATGAGGCTCTGCAAACCGCAGTGCATAGCCAACCGAGGGTGAGAGGTGACAAGGCCTTGTGGAGAGGAGCATACCGGGGCACTGTGTGCTGGCAGGACAGCCACACACACTGACGGGAGGAGACAGCAGGGGCTGTGCAAGAGGAGCGGTTCTAGGTGACAGCAGTGGCGACTGATGAGCTGGAAGGCTGCTGGGTGCGGCCCAAGCTAGTGGTACCTTCCTGTCCAGGGGAAAGTTTCCTTAGGAAGGGTGTGTCTGGTCCCAACCTTAGAAGGTGAGCAGAGCCGGCTGCTCCAGGTGAGGAACTCAGGACTTGGCTGTCTTCACATATTTGGCTCGGGGTTCTCGTGAAGTGGGCACGCACAGACACAAAATAGTGTTTTCCTCTGAAGACTCATGTTTGAGAGGTTCTGTGTCCTAGCTGGGGTTGGGTGGGATGAGGCCCGTGCAGAGACCAGGAGGAGATGGGGTGGCCAGGGAGAGGGAGTCTGCAGGGTGAGTGGGGCCGTCAGGTGTTGTTGGTCCTGCACCAGGCCCCTGCTTGTGGGGAGAGGCTCATCCTTGGCACTGTGCTAGAGCAGGACTAGGGCTATTTGGCTGTGACACATCAGGTTTAGTTCTTGAATTAACTTTAACTAGGTGACTTAAGTTATTTTGTGGAGATTCATGTTTTCCTGGTTTGTAATTTCTCGCTGTGGTTTTCACCTGAAAGCCAAACTCTTAGAAAACATATTGCTTCACCCAGTGTCTCTCATGGCGCTCTGAGCCTGTCTGGGCCAGGAGCACAACCTGAAGCCTACTTGCCCCTCCACAGAGCCTGGGACTGGTAGACAGGAACAACGAGCCACTCACCCACGCCATGTACAACCTGGCCTCCTTGCGCGAGCTGGGAGAGACCCAGCGCCGGCCGTGCACCATCCAGGTGCCAGAGCCCATCCTCCGCAAGATAGAGACCTTCCTGAACCATGTGAGAGCCCCTCCGCCTTCCCCATCTTGCCTCCCATAGCCCGTGAGGTCCCAGGGTGGTCATGGTCTGAGTCCTCTGCCCACAGGGTGAGTCCTGTAGCGGAGGAAGATTGTATTTCCCTGTCGCCACTTTGCTTGCCTCCTTGTCCCCCAGTACCCTATGGAAAATGCGTGGCTCTCCCCAGAGCTCCGGCTGCAGAGTGAGGACATCTTGCCCCTGGGCAAGGACTCGGGGCCTCTGAGCGACCCCATCACCGGGAAGCCCTTCGTGCCCCTGACCGAAACCGAGGAGGTGCGCCTGAGTCAGAGCCTGCTAGAGCTGTGGCGGCGGCGGGGGCCCATCTGGCAGGAGGCACCCCAGCTCCCCGTGGACCCGCACCGGGACGCCATCCTGAATGCTATTGAGCAGCATCCAGTGGTGGTCATCTCTGGGGACACAGGCTGTGGGAAGACAACGCGCATCCCCCAGCTGCTGCTGGAGCGCTATGTGACCGAAGGCCGTGGGGCCCGCTGCAATGTGATCATCACACAGCCCCGCCGCATCTCAGCTGTGTCTGTGGCGCAGCGGGTCAGCCATGAACTGGGCCCCACCTTGCGCCGGAACGTGGGCTTCCAGGTGCGCCTGGAGAGCAAGCCACCAGCGCGGGGCGGGGCGCTGCTCTTCTGCACAGTGGGCATCCTGCTGCGCAAGCTGCAGAGCAACCCCAGCCTTGAGGGCGTGAGCCACGTCATCGTGGACGAGGTCCACGAGCGCGACGTGAACACAGACTTCCTCCTTATCCTGCTCAAGGGCCTGCAGCGGCTCAACCCTGCCCTGCGGCTGGTGCTCATGAGCGCCACAGGTGACAATGAGCGCTTCTCTCGCTACTTTGGCGGTTGCCCTGTCATCAAGGTGCCTGGCTTCATGTACCCCGTCAAGGAGCACTACCTGGAGGACATCCTGGCCAAGCTGGGCAAACACCAGTATCCGCACCGACACCGGCACCATGAGGTAAGGGACCCCCCACACACACACAATGGCTCCTGGCCTGTCCTCTGGATTCCCCTCCTTCCTGTCTCTGGCTTGGTGGCCTAAGGCACATTATCCCCCGCAAGCCTGTTTCCTTGATTGAGACGGGAACAGTGGTGCCCATGTGGCAAGTACGTGAGGGTTGGAGTGGACATGTCAAGTGGCTCTGGCCATGTTCTGTGCACCACCTTTACTCGGGACTGTGATTGCGGCCTCTCTTCCCCCACCCCAGTCTGAGGACGAATGTGCACTCGATTTGGACCTTGTGACTGATCTGGTTCTGCACATCGATGCCCATGGGGAGCCAGGTGGGTGCTTCTGCCCTCACCCAGCTGTACTCACCCTGGTGCCCAGTAGCCACTGCCCACTAGCTGGAGCAGCTGGCTCATGCATGCAGGCCCTTTGCAGGTGGGATCCTGTGTTTCCTGCCCGGGTGGCAGGAGATCAAGGGAGTACAGCAGCGCCTGCAGGAGGCCTTGGGCATGCAGGAAAGCAAGTACCTCATCCTGCCAGGTGAGAGCTGGTGAGGGACCGGTGCTGTGACCAGGGGATTGGCCGTGGGGTCCTGCCCGTTTGCACCTCTTTTCCCTGGGCATCTGATCGATCTTGGGCCTTGCTTTCACCAAGCTGGGGTCAGAACCCCCTCCCAGGGCTGGTGCTGGCAGGAGCAGTGCCCATAACCAGACTGTGTCTTGCTGCCCGTCAGTGCACTCCAACATCCCCATGATGGACCAGAAGGCCATATTCCAGCAGCCTCCAGTCGGGGTGCGTAAGATCGTCTTGGCCACCAACATCGCAGAGACCTCCATCACAGTCAATGACATTGTGCACGTCGTGGACAGTGGTCTGCACAAGGAGGAGCGCTACGACCTCAAGACCAAGGTGGTGCCTCTTTCCTGGGACTGGCCAGTTCCCTGGTGGCCCAGCCCAGCTCTGCCTTAGGCCTGTGCTGTGTGTTGTGGAGGCCACGCCTGGGGTCTGTCCCTGAGGGGGAGCCACCGAGGGTTTCTTTGTGCAGTGGGAAAACACTGAGAAGCCGCTGGCGTGTTGGCTACCACCTGCCCTCCCCCAGGTGTCCTGCCTGGAGACCGTGTGGGTGTCAAGAGCCAATGTGATCCAGCGTCGAGGCCGGGCAGGCCGCTGCCAGTCAGGCTTTGCCTACCACTTGTTCCCACGGAGCCGACTAGAGAAGATGGCCCCCTTCCAAGTGCCCGAGATCCTCCGCACGCCCCTGGAGAACCTGGTGCTGCAGGCCAAGATCCACATGCCTGAGAAGACGGTGCGGCAGAGGTGGTGGGTGATGGGGCCTGGGAGGCTGGTGGCATGTGGCTCATGGACTCCAGTTGTCCTTTCTAGGCAGTGGAGTTCCTCTCAAAGGCCGTGGACAGCCCTAACATCAAGGCAGTGGATGAGGCTGTGATCCTGCTCCAGGAGATTGGTGCGTGGGGCTGCCAGGCTGGGAGGGGTGGAACTGCAGGGCTCGGCAGGGCTGACGGCCGTGCTCTCGTAGGGGTGCTGGACCAGCGCGAGTATCTGACCACCCTGGGCCAGCGCCTAGCCCACATCTCCACGGACCCCCGGCTGGCCAAGGCCATCGTGCTGGCTGCCATCTTCCGCTGCCTGCACCCGCTGCTGGTTGTGGTCTCCTGCCTCACCCGCGACCCCTTCAGCAGCAGCCTGCAGAACCGGGCAGAGGTGGACAAGGTCAGAGCCCGTCCCTTCCCACCCATCCACTGTGCTGGGAAGGTGTCCCGGCCCTGCACAGGACCCTGGTGCTGTCTCCCTCCAGGTGAAGGCACTGCTGAGCCATGACAGTGGCAGTGACCACTTGGCCTTTGTGCGTGCCGTGGCCGGCTGGGAGGAGGTGCTGCGCTGGCAGGACCGCACTTCAAGGGAGAACTACCTGGAGGAGAACCTACTATATGCGCCCAGCCTGCGCTTCATCCACGGTCAGCCTTGGCCACCTGCCCACCTGCGCCCGCCCCCCCCCCACTGCAGTACCCACTCACCCATACCTCTTTTCTCCAGGGCTCATCAAGCAGTTCTCTGAGAACATCTATGAGGCGTTTCTGGTGGGAAAACCCTCGGACTGCACGCTGCCCTCGGCCCAGTGCAATGAGTACAGCGAGGAGGAGGAGCTGGTGAAGGGTGTGCTCATGGCTGGGCTCTACCCCAACCTCATCCAGGTATGTCCCCTGCGGGAAGCGATGGCCCCGCTTCCCACCCTGCCCCTGCACCCTGCTCATGCCCCCTCCGTCCCTACAGGTGAGGCAGGGCAAGGTGACCCGGCAGGGGAAGTTCAAGCCCAACAGTGTCACCTACAGGACCAAATCCGGCAACATCCTGCTGCACAAGTCGACCATTAACAGGTGGGGGACAGGCAGGCCTGGGTGGATAACTGAACTGGGAAGGGTGGGAGGGGCAGCCTCACCCAGCCCTGTGTCGCTTCCCTAGGGAGGCCACACGGTTACGGAGCCGGTGGCTGACATACTTCATGGCCGTCAAGTCCAACGGCAGCGTCTTTGTGCGGGACTCCTCCCAGGTGCACCCACTAGCAGTGCTGCTCCTAACCGACGGGGACATCCACGTCCGGGGTGGGTGCCCACACCCCTTTGCCCCTCACCGTGTGTCCTCAGGCCTGGCCTCGAATCAATTCCCCGCCATCTTTTCCCTCTCCCAGACGATGGGCGTCGTGCTACCATCTCCCTGAGCGACAGTGACCTGCTGCGGCTGGAGGGTGACTCGAGAACTGTCCGGCTGCTGAGAGAGCTGCGTCGGGCCCTGGGCCGCATGGTGGAGCGCAGCCTGCGCAGCGAGCTCGCTGCACTTCCACCCAGTGTGCAGCAGGAGCACGGGCAGCTGCTTGCGCTGGTGGCAGAGCTGCTGCGAGGACCCTGTGGCAGCTTTGATGTGCGCAAGACAGCGGACGACTGAGCCCCTCTTCCTCTGGGGCTGTGTACAGAGTGCAAATGTTTATTTAAAATAAAGTTCTATTTATCCCTTGTGAGCATTGCTGTCCAGCAGGGGCGCCTGTCAGGGCTGCAGCACTGGGCCAGGAGGTTAAAAACCTCCACTTCCACCAGGCCCACAGCACGGGCGCCTGTGGGTCACTGTCTGGATGATGCTGAGCAGCAGCTTCTTAGCCTGCTGAGACCCACTCTGCCCTTGGTCACAGGCGCAGACATGCCGAGTGGTGCCACGGACATCCAGACGGTATTTATGGTGCATGCCAGGCGGGCCCTGATGGAGCGGGACAGACAGGGTACAGAGGGGCTGAGTATGGAACATCAGGCAGCTTTATTTATTCTTGAAATCAGTACAACAGAATCACAGACATGGGTAATGGCTGAACCACAGCAAGCTGGGAAGCACAGAAATGTCCCAGCCCCAAGTGGCTGCGAAGTAGTACACATCACACAGGGTTCTATGGTCCCCATCTGTCAGGCTGGCCTCTGCAGATCCTCGGCTTGTGAGACACTTCTAGGTAGTAGGGACCAGCCAGCCTCAGGGCAGAGCTGTGGCCTGGCCTAGAGAGCTCTCCACTGCAGCCACCTTCGTTTCTTTAAACCTTGGCCAAGGAGGATTCAGAGCCTGTCATCAACACTGGCATACTGGTGGCCCCAGGATTGACCCCAGGAGGGGTGTGGGTGCTGTTGGGGCCTGTGTGTCACCACCTTGGCCCCCACTGCTTCCTTCTCCCTGGTTCCTCCTGCTGACAGCTCTGGTGCCCTGTTGGGCATGCAGCGAAAGCACTCTGGAGACAAGATGAACATTGTGGCTCCAGCTCACTGTCCAGTAGGCGCCTCCCCAAGGAAACAACTGCATCAGGCACAGGGATGCCCTCCTTTGACATAGGGACCCAGAGACCTGGGGGTGGAAGTCACAAGGAGAGCCAGAGCAATGTCCAGGCCGCTGCCACCGCTGCTTCCGAGGCAAGTCTGCGCAGCAGGAAATGCCCCTGTGGAGAAGCCCTTGGAAGCTCCCAGGCCACATCACTACAAACTTATGTTTTAATCCTTTATTAGAAACCATGCAAACTTTAATACAAAAAAATACAAGTGCAATAAGATCTTTGTGTCCATACGGTCCCCGGGATGATCTCATTGTGGCCAGTGCACAAGCAGCACCCTTGGCTGGCCCTCCACTTCTCTCCCACCTCCCCTCAGCCAGAGGGGAGTAGGTAGCCCTGGCCTCATGCCTCATTTTCCAATTTCCAGACCTGATTCCCCACTGTCCACATGATTCTGGACACCTCAGAGTCCCCTGGATGAGGCCTTGGGTGTCCCAGGGCAGCAGGTCAAGCTGCGGGATTCTGATCCCACAGCCTTCTGCTTCACCAGCACTGGCCTTGCATCGCACGGTGACCACCAAATCCCAGGGAACGAGACGGACAGATGCCAAACCCAGCCTCTTGGTTAGAAAAGAAAAGCAGCATACACACAAAACGCCAACACAACCAGCCCACGCTAACCAGCCCGTCACCAGGCTGCAACTCTGCACTTAACGTCCCTGCCCACGGCGTCCAGGGCCCATGCTGCCCTGTGAAGGGCAGCACCAACATCCCCATCCTCCTGGCGGAGGCCCAGCATCTCCCTCCCCACTCCCTTCGCACCTACCAAGACCCTCATTTAGACATGGCTTCAACCTGCACAACTACTCCTCTGGCTATAGGTTACTGGGGCAAACAAGAGAAACAAGGGTGTGACAGCAGCTAGGTGGGTATGCTAAGCAGCAGGGTGCAGCACAGTCCCTAACTAATGTGAGGGAGCACAGGGGCTTGATGCCACCTGCACAGTGGGTGCCGTCGACGGGTCACAGGGTGAGGCTTAGTAGGTTCCAGGGGACACAGTCCACGTAGGGTCACCACCCTGAACCCACCCGGCTCATCTCTCCAGGTTGGCCAGGGAGGAGGGAGGGTATGTCAGTTTCTTTTGGGTTTGGTCCAAAAAACCAAACAATGGAGGTAGGAATCCAGTTCCTCCCTTCCAGATCCCATGAGATCCCCCAACTCCCCTGCGTACCCTGTGGTGGGGTGGCAGCCAGCGGTGGAACAGGAGCAAAGCAGGAGGGGACCAGGGTGGGCCTGCTGCTGCCTGGAGCCAGGGGGCACGGGGAGGGGCCTAGCAGAGCTGCCCGGCACCCGAGTGGGCACTCACAGGTCTAGTGGGCAGCCCAGGAAAAGGAGCCAAGGGCACGGGAGCCAGGGAAGTGAGGGGGCCGGGAGACAATGTTGGCCCCGTGGTCGGTTCGGGCCCTGGCGTTTGCCCGGAAGGTCAGCCTGTAGGTCTCAATCTGCAGGGACACGGGAGGAGGGGAGGGAGAGGGGGACAGGGGAGACAAGAGGAGGGACACAGGGGAGACGGAAGACGAGACCAGAATGTCATCATTAGATGCCTGGAAAATAAAAGGTGACTTTGTTAAAATTCAGGCCACACTCTAGTCAAAAACAAAGGAGTTCAATTTCCGGCCAGTGGCGGGGCCCCTGGCTGGCCCTCAGGCCGAGCCCGGCCACTTACTTGTCTCCTGGATCTGGCTGTCCAAGGTCTGGGCCTCTCTTTGGTCACCACCCCCTGACAGGGTGGTGAGGCCACTGAAGCCACCGGCTGGAGCAGGGGCGCCAGCGTCGGGCGCGGCCTCAGAGATGGCCGGCTCCTCCCCAGCGGGGGGGCCTGGACACGGAGGGGCCTCGCTGCCACCGCCCTCAGTCTACAATGAAACATGGAGACAGTGCGGGGTCAGTGAGGAGGGAGTGGGATGGTGATGGTGGTGGTGTCACACACATTCCCCACCCGCCACCCGCCCCTCTGCCTCACAACACTTGCCTTCCCCCGGCACCCATGGGACCAACTGTTAAGCTGTGGAGCAGCCAGGCAGCAACACAGCGGGAGTAGCTCCAGCACAACACATGATCAGTGCCTGCCCACCTCAGTGGCTGCATCCCACTGACACTGTGGCCTCCATGCTGGGCACCGCTCTGGGCCCAGGGACAAGGGAGGCACACAGGTGTGCAAGGATGCAAGACCCAGGAGACCCCAGGCTTGGAGGCTCCGCAGGACGGGAGGACCCCGTGGGACATGGCAGACTCAATGTGGAGAGGGCAGAGAGGAGGGAACAGAAGAGGGGGCAGCTAAAAAACTGAAACTATTCCATGGGCTTTAAGCAGAAGGGTGAAATAAACAGGCCTGTGTGTTAGAAAAATCATACCAGAAATAAGAAAGAGACAGAACAGCCAGACATGGTGGTGCATGCCTGTAATCTGTAACCCAGCACTCTGGAGGTTGAGCTGGGGATTTAGCTCAGTGGTAGAGTGCTTGCCTAGCAACCACAAGGCCCTGAGTTTGATTCTCAGCATCATCCCCTGCAAAAAAAGGGCAGGAGATTGAGGCAGGAGGATTGCTGAAAATTCCAGGCCAGCCTGAACTACAATAGTGAGACCATGTCTCAAAAGAAAGAAAAAAAAAAGAAAGGGACAGAATGTAAATGAAGAGAAGACAAAACTTGAAGCAGGCCTGTTGGTGCACACCTGTCATCCCAGCAGTCTGGGAGGCTGAGGCAGAAGGAGTTAAGTGTGAGCTCAGTCTGGGCAAATTAGTGAGGCCTTGCCTCAAAATTCATAAAAAGGGCAGGGTTGAGAATTTAGCTCAGTGGTAGAGCACTTGCCTAGCAAGTGCAAGGCCCCAAGTTTGATCCCTAGCAAAACTGCACACCCTACCCCCCACCGAAAAGGGCAAAGGCTGTATGTAGCTCAGTGTGGAAGATCTGGGGTTCAATCCCCAGCGGTGCAAAAAACAAACGAAACCCCACAAAGCTTGGGGTCAGAAGAAGCTGGTGAGCCTCCCGGTCTGGTCTGCACACCCTTGCCCAAGGCAGCATCCTACCAAGACAGACACAGATCACAGATCCACAAGAGGTGTGGCCGCCACACCTGAGTCTGGGACACAAGGAAGGGTCAGGAGGGCCAGCAAGGGTGAGCGCGGCTCCTGTCGCCTGTCCCCACTCTCCTGCCCTGGAGCAGCCACAGCACCCTCATGCTAGAGGCCTGCAGGACGCTGCTCACGTGGTCTCCGAGCCGCCATGACATGGCACAAAGGACAGACAGCACCTTGGCACACAGAGGGTCTCATAGCACTGTGGAAGGAGGGAGGGAGGAAGCAGGGAGGGAGGGAGGAAGCCAGGACGGAGGAAGCCCAGCCAGCACAAGCCCTGCCTGAGGAACCTCCTCGGCCAGCCCACAGGGGAGGCAGCTGGGCGGGCTCCTCTCCTCTCCTGACTCGCCCCTGGGGCTGATGGTGACGATGTTTCGATGGCGAAACGGCAACGGTGTGGGTGAACAGATGGCTCCTGAGACTGAGGGGCGGTGCCAACTAACACTGGCTGAGTCTTTACTCTGTCTTGTGCTTTATGATTATATATATTTCCTCATTGAATCTCACTGAGGTAGTAGGTACACCATTACGGGACCCGCCACACCCTGATCTTAGTGTCCCAGCCCACACCTCCCTGCTGTGGCTAACCCTAACCCACTCACTACCTTCACGGTGCCTCCTGCAGGCAGGTGGCCCACATTATCCAGGGATCCCACTTTGGCCTGGGCTTTCTCCTTGAAGTTCAGCTTCTGGCTTTCAATCTTGACATCTCCTCCACCTAGAACCAGAGACCTGGTCACCGAGGGCAGGAGGAAATGAATACCGTGCACACAATGTCAGGAGCCTGCAGGGCTCCGAGGCTGGCCAAGGGCTGTGTGCCCAGTCTAGAAATGCCAGAGGCTCAAAGGAGGCAGCACAGTGAGCATGCTTGTCAGAGAAGGGCTGCTCTTGCCAGGTGTGGTGGCACAGCCCTGGGATCCAGCACCCGGGGAGGTAGAGGCAGGAGGACTGCAAGTTCAAGCCCAGCCTGGGCAACTCAGTAACACTGTCTCGAATTTTAAAAATGAGCTAGGGATGTAGCTCAGTAGGAAGGCCCTGAGTTCAATCCTCAGTACTAGAAAAAAGAACACAAAAATGTACCCTTGTGGAAATGAAGCACAGACGCTCCATCCGCAGGGAGAGCGCGCCCACCTCACCTGTCCCAGCCGTGCCACAGCAAGTCCCACTCACCAGGCTTGTGCTTGATGTTTGCTTTGGACCCACACTTGGAGGAGACCTTGGAGATGTCCACCTTCTTGTTCTGGATCTGGACCTACGGAGGGACAGGAGCTCTTGGCGGCTCAGAGAGAAGGGAAGGTGGCGGCCAAGCCCACGCTGCCTTCCCCATCTTCTTCAGGTTCAAGCCTCCACCCCAGTCTGTTTAAGGCAGGGACATCAACCAATGGGTTTCAAAGAGCCACTGGTCCATCCTGTCCCTGTCCCTCATCTCTGTCCCAGCTCTCGGCAGAGCAAATCTCTGCTTCCCACCCACGTGTGCAGACCCAGATGCCCTTCACACGGTTCCTCTCCCACCGTCCAGGCTCCAGAGCCTAACAACACCACTTTCCTGAAATGTTCCTGTTCCAACTCAAAATCTTGCTCATCCACCGATGCCCAAAGAAATCACCTGGAATAACATTTTGGCCTATTTCTTTCCTTTCATTTTTTTTTTTTTTGGGTGGGGGGATACTGGGATTGAACCCAGGAGCTATATCCTCAACCTTTTAAAAAAATTTTTTTTTGAGACAAGGTCTCACTAAGCCATGAAGTTGCCCAGGCTAGGCTCAAACTGCAATACTCCTGCCTCAGCCTCCCAGAGTGCTGGGATTATTAGTGTGCAGCACCATGTGTGGTTCTGCCTCAACAGCATGGTGACATATCTAATCTTCCATTCCCACTGACTTCGTGTGGTCACCACTTTCCCATGAAGGATGGAAATGCAAAGGAAGGACCACAGAATCACCTATATTCCTATCAATTGGTCCCACTGCTCATGCTGAACATAGAGGTTACTTCTTATTTTGCAAACATGGCAACAACAAAGATCTTTGTGACTCTGATCCCTCCCTTGGGCAAGATGCCTGGGCAAGGACGAGACTGTTTTCCTCAGCCTTTTTGAGTTTTACTTTACAACAGAGTCTTACTCAATTGCTCAGGAGGGATGGAATTTTTTTTGTTGTTTTATTTTTTTTGTTTTGGTGCTGGGTATCAAACTCGGGGCCTTGGGCTTACTAGGCAAGCATTCTAATCGCTGAGCCAAATCCCCAGCCCGGATATGAATTTGTAATCCTCCTGCCTCAGCCCCTCTAAATGCTGGGATTATAGGCATGTGTCACCACTTGTTTTCAGGTTCTTGATGCCAACCTGCTTTCCAGAAATGCCACCACTGATAACTCAATCTGCACAGTCCAGTTTATTTCACCAGAGCCTTCCAGCATTGCGTACTACTAAAGAAAAAACTCCTAATTTGTAAGAGAAAAATGCTTCACTTCAGTGGGTTTGGTTATTCTATTATTACTGCTTTTTGCTGTTCGAACACAGGATGCTATATCACTGAGATACATCCTCAGCCCTTTGCATCTTCAGATACTCTTGCTGAACCACCTGGGTGGCACCTGAATTTATGATCCTCCTGCCTCAGCCTCCCAAATGCTGGGATCACAGGCTTGTGCCATGGTGCCTGGCTTCTAACTGTTGACTGGTCTGCCTGCCACTCACTGTTCCACTGCACAGGGGATGAGCACTGCAGGGCACAATGTCACATGTGCCCAGAGCTGGTCCCCAGCAGCCAGGAGTGCTGTCTGTAGGGACCAGCCAGCCTTCTTTCTCCCCACAGCCCTCCCTCAGGGCCTTTTACTTGGCCAGCATCTGTCTGTGTTCGATGAACTGTAGGCTGAGTATAGTGTCACGTGCCTGTAATTCCAGCCCCTCAGTAGGCTGGGGCAAGAGGACTGCAAACATGAGGCCTTTTTTTTTTTTTTTTTTCTGATGCTGGGGATCAAACTCAGGGCCTTGCACTTGCTAAGCAAGCACTCTACCTCTTGAGCTAAATCCCCAGCCTCCATGAGGCCATTTTTTTTTTCTTAATGCTGCTGGGGACTGAACTCAGGACCTTGTGCTTGTGAGGCAAGCACTTTAACCACTGAACTACATCCCAAGCTCAGAGGCCTTTTTTTTTTTTTTTTTTGGTGCCGGGGATGCACTGTACCCACTGAGCTAAATCCCCGGCCCCTTCAGAGGCCATTTTTGACAGTTTAGTGAAACTTTGTCTCGAAATAAAATATAAAGGGGCATGGTTCCTATTATGGCTTTCCTTATAATAGCTGGCCCTGCTTTTTCCAGGGTGTCTTGCTTTTTCCTCTTTTATTCAGCCCACGCTCACTCTGCAGAGCCTGTTTTCTCCCTCACTCTTCACTTTTACTTTTTCAAATAAACTTTGCCACTGTTAAAAAAAAAAAAACAGGTGGAGATGTAGCTTAGTGCAAGGCCATGGGTTCAATCCCCAGTACTGTAAAGAAAAAACTCCCCAAAACAAAGGACAAACTGCCTTAAACTGCCTTAAAAATTATTCATCCCCAGTGGGACAGTTGGTGCACACCTTTGTAATCCCAGCACTCCAGAGGCTGAGGCAGGAGGACTGCTCTAAATTCAAGACTAGCGTGAACAAGAAAGTGATTCCCTGTCTCAAAAAAGAAAAAGAAAAAAATTCCCAATGAACCATGTAACTGTGCTCTGGGTTGGAGAATGCTTTGGGTGTTCCCTATGCTTGGTCCTGCTTTCGAGGTGGCCCACAGAGTGTCATCAATGCCCATCTCGAAGGAGCCTTGGGAGGCCACTCGGGATCAGGCCTGAAGACCCACCTTAAATCAACATGGGAAACGGCACCAGCTTCCAAGCCTGCAAACTGTCATACAGCAGCTGTGGCCTCGAGCATATCCTCCTTTCCTCAGTCTCAGGGAACACGGTCTCCCCAACACCCCCGGAGGACAGATGCACCCCTAGATCCCTGCTCCGGTCCCTCCAGGCCTTCCCAGGGCCTAACTCCAGTATCCCTTCCTGCAGAGTGACTTGTGGGGGCCCATCACGTGCCGCACAGCTGCTTTCACCTGCAGAGAATCCACTATTGTACTTGGAAACTCACAGCCTCTGCTCTGCCTTATCTTTCAAAAAAGGCTGCCATTTTACCAAGAAAGGAAGTTTCGTGTTGGGGATTTAGCTCAGTAGTAGAGCACTTGCCCTAGCAAGCATAAGGCCCTGAGTTTGATCTCCAACAGCATACACCCCCTCAAAAAAGAAAAGGAGTTTCTTCTTTTTCTCTCCAGGCTGGTTTATTCCACAGACACTTGCAGCTAGATCATTCTCCACAACTTCCACATGTGTCCTGAGGGGAGGCGGCCCTCACCAGCACCCACGCTGGTGGCTAAGAGATAGCGGTCAGTGCTGAATATGGGGTTTGAGCGGGTATCTTGTCCATATGTGCTGGGGAGAAATGGGCCACTTAGAAGAAAGGGCCATGAAAGCCTCACCCACACACTCTTCCATTCTTTTTCACCACAGAGCCAACATCAGCATCTTTTATTTATTTTTTGAGGAGTCTTGCTATGTTGAACAGGCTGCCTCGGGAAGCTGGGCTCAAGGGATCCTCCTGCCTCAGCCTCTTGAGCACAGGAATATATAGGGAAATGCATTTTCCCAGCCAAAGATCTGGTAACTACTTAAAGTAACTGCTTAAAGAAACATGGTCTGAATCACTGGCGACTGGTGCAGGGTTACCACTGGGTGGCCAGGTGTAGTGGTGCATGCCTATAATCCCAGCCCTTGGGAGGCTGAGGCAGAAGGACTGCAGTGATTTGAGGCCAGCCTGGGTATGTAGTGAGTTCAAGGTCAGCCTCAATATATAGCGAGACACTGTCTCATTTAAAAAAAAGAAGAAAAAAAAAAAAGTTCACTGATGCCACCAGGTCCCTCTCTCTGAGGCCTGGGCTCCTGCCAAGATGCAGAGTCACACATCCCTTAGTGGTATTCTGCACATGGAACCTCCATTTATTCATCTCCTGCTCGTCCTCCAGGAGCCAGATGCAGTGGTGTACACCTGTAACTCCAGCACTCACGAGGCTGATGCAGGAGGATCACATGTCTGAGCCCAGCCTGTACTACACAGCAAGACACTGCTTTGCTAGGTTGGTTGATGAAGGGAAGTTTTGCTTAACAGATATAATCCAGCCAAAAAAAGGAAGGAATGTTGGGATGAGACTCGCATCACAAGAGCCCCGTAAACCCACAGATCTAGGTACTGACAAATTCACGGGAATGACAACCACAGGATGAGGCACAAAGGGCCTCCTGATGGAAAAAACCCACCAGCTAGAAAAGCCGTACCAGAACTGGTGAAAAGAACGTAAGAAAAACAACAATAACAACAACAACAAAAACAAAAAAGAACGTAAGAAGCCCATTCCAACAGGTGTGGGTGCACAGCTGTAAATCCACCTGCTCAGGATAACGAGGCAGGAGGATTCCAAGTACAAGGCCACCCTGAGCCACCTACCAAGACTGTCTCAAAATAAAATATAAAAGGCTGGGGATTTAGCTCAGTGGTTAGAGCACTTGCTTCAAAAGCACAAGACCCTGAGTTCGGTCCCTGGCACTCAAATAAAATATAAAGGGATGGGTATAGCTCAATGGTACAGAGCTTGCTTGGCATGTGTGAGGCACTGCGCTCCACCCACCCTCAGCAACATACAGGAATGCACACATGCACATCAACACAAAGAAAACAGAGACAAAAGGAGTTACATTACGAATAAAAAACACGGGGATACAATCCGCAGAATACAGATTCTAGGAGAGCCTGCTAATCAACAGACAGATAACTCTTCAAAAAACTAGGCATGGTGGCACACAACTATAATCCCAGTACTCTGAGAGGCTGAGGCAAGAGGTTCACAAGTTTGAGCCCAGCCTGGGTAATCTAGTGAGACCCCGTATCAAAATAAAAAGCCAGGTGTGATGGTGCACTCCTGTAATCCCAGCACTTGGGAGGCTGAGGCAGGAGGATCACCATGAGTTCAAGGCTAGCACAGGCTACATAGGACTTCGAGGCCAGCCTGAACTACATAGCGAGACCCTGTCTCAAAAACCAAAAAAATTAGAACAAAACAAAAAACCAAAACTTGAGATCGCTCCCTTAACAAGTCCCTCTTGAGACAAGGCTCTCTCCTGTGCGAGGTAGGGGCCCAATGGGCTGTGAGGGAGCCGCTTCCTCCCCTTTCTTTATTTCATGCCCTGTGTGCCAGCCTGCACTCCAGCTTCGGGAAACACTCTTGAACCCCTTTACAGGTTCCCCAAATATCCGCTCCTCAGTACAGCCTGCACCCAGCAAAACCAAGCCTGGTCCCTGAAGCACACCTTCTTGGTGTACAGCCAGCAGAGTGCGCCCTTCCCTTGCCCTACTCCCAGGCCTACTGAGCAAACCTGCCAACCAACATCTGCTGAAAGGAGCTGGCCCTGCCACTGAAGCTGCTATGCTGGACAAATGAACACAGCCCTCCCTTTCTCCCCTGTCCTGTGGCCCTGGACTCTCATTAGGGTGTGTCTGTGTATAGCTGGGGGTGCTGCCTGGGACCTGCTCCAAACCTCTCATCTAGCAGCATGCACAGAATTCCTGTGTGTGTGTGTGTGCGCGCGCGCGCGTGCACGTGTGCACGTGTGCACATGTGCAATGCTGGGCCTGCTAGTGTAGATGCTGTTCTGGGGGTGGGGTGGGGGGTGGAGGCTACAGGAGGAACCAGTGGACCTCAGTCCAGGTTGCCGCGGCTGCTGCTTGCCCTCATCCTCCCACCCGGAAATACTGCTCACAGGGGCTTCCCAATGCTCTGTTTGCAGAAGCCCTAAAACAGTGGATTTACACTAAGAAAAGCCCTGCTGGCAGCCATGGGTGGCATGGGAAGATCACAGAAGGTGACAGGTCACTGACAACCACCTTCAGGGCTCTCGAGCACCATGCATGCCACAAGTAGACCAGCCTGTGTCACACACTTGAGGGAGCTGGACTTCCCAGGAATCCCTGCTGCTCACTTCCTCGGGGCCAAGAACCTGAGAGCAGACTCATGGGTCAGTGTCTCTCAGGCCATGCAGGCTCACTGTGACACCTCAAACACGGCGGGTAGCCTCATCCCAGGCGGGCCGAGGTGTGACGGTCTGCTGGCCAGGAAAAGGGGCACTGGGTGAGACAACTAAAATGGGAGCGGGATAGGGCATCACCCAGGTCACCACAGGAAGGACAAGCAACAGAACGAGCCCAAGGGAAATCCAGAGAGGGGTTCAGTCTTGCTAGGGCTGAAGAGAAGCAGTGAGGGCTGGGCCCCATGGGACGGCTCATGACTTGCCTCTGGTACAGCTCTGCAGAGACCAGTGGCCTGGGCACTGTCGCAGGGACAAAGGGAAAATGCACAGGGTATTAAGACAGGCTCTTGCTCAGTCACTAAGTTGCCCAGGCTAGGCTCAAATTTGAGCTCCTCCTGTTCAGCCTCCCAGAATGCTGAGATTACAGGTATATGCCACCACACCCAGTAAACTGTGGGATTAAAAAAGGGGGAAATGGGGGAAAGAAAGTAGAAAGGGAAAAGAAGGTGGAGAGAGAAAGAAAAAAAAAGGACGAAGAAGGAAGAGTAAGCTAAGGGAAAAGCAGAGATGGGCAGGAGGAAAATCTGATTAATTCTCTGACTGTATAAGGGCAAGGACTCAAAGACAGGACAGGGGAGAGGTGGACACTATGGGAAGAGGGACTCACCTAGGAGCGTCAGAGCTGTAGGACAGACAATAGGCCTGTAGCACTCAGGCTGGTGTCTGCCCATGGGGCGAGAAGAGACCATGTGGGTGTCACCAGTGTGGTCTCAGGGCTCTAAGGACACCAAATCTCCCACCTCCGAGCACCCAGGCCTGCTCGCACTTGTCTGGATGGCTTCTTGGCACCATGGTCCTGTCTGTAAGAGGAGGCCCTGTCCCTAGGGTCCCCATAGGAGGCTGTGCCTCAGATGCCAGTGCATATACTTACATTCCCACCTCCAGGGACATGCTTAATATTGTCCTTGGAACCACACTTGGACTGAATATGGCTGTAGCTCACTTTTTTGGAGACTATCTGGACCTGGAGTGTTAGAGAACAGAAAAAAACAACACAAAGGGAGATGGCTGGTTAGAGGTGACACAGGGCAGACAGGGAGTCCGCACATGATTACAGTGACAAGAAAGAGGGACCTGAACCTTCCGCCCCCACCTGTGGCAGAACGGGTATGGGAAAGCACAAGAAAAGGACTCCAAAGGAGCAAGCAAGGGATCGAACACATCAACAAATGACACGATGACACAAGCACAGGCTGCAAGGTCCTCACTGCGCCTAGGGAGCTGGGCTGTGGTACACGAGGCCCAGACAACAGCCAGTCTTGGGTACCTACACAGGCCCATTCTACCATCTCACCCTGCCTGCCCCATGCAAGCCGGACACAGGCTTGTGGGCTCTCTGCAAGGAGAGGACTGACCCTCCAGACCTGTCCTGACCCCTCAGTCTGGGGTCTGGAGCTGCTGCAGCCAGACTACTGGAGAAGTGGATGTGGATAGGAGGGGAGATGCTGCGCGTAGGAAAATCGGAGCGACTGCAGAAGCTGGACACCAAGGGCACAGGCCCCACAGCTGCTCCCACGCCCACCCCATTTGTCTCAGGGCTCAAGAAAGAAGACAAGAATGGAGGTTTAAAGCTGGATATATTATTTTCTTTTTGTTTTTTGAGACAGGGGCTTGCTATGAAGTTAAGGCTGGCCTTGAACTTGCAGCGATAATCCTGCCTCTACCTCCTGAGTGCTGGGATTACAGGCTTATGCCACCATGCCCAGCCTAGATAAATCATTTTTGTGGTACTGGGGATTGAACCCACTGCCCTGCCTTGAGTTACGTTCCTAGCCCTTTTTATTTTGCTTTCAAACAGTTTTGATAGGTTGCCAGGCTGGTCTCAGACTTATGATCCATCCTCCTGCCTCAGCCTCCTTAAGTAGCTGGGATTATAGGCATGTTACCTACCTGGACAAAACTAATTTTTGATTTGGGGGGGTGGTTTGGTGCTAGGGCTCTAACTCAGGACCTTGTGCTTGCAAGGCAAGCACTCTAACCACTAAGCTAAGTCCCCAGCCCCAAAACTAATTTTTGATTTGAAGGTACAATACCCCTTCTTTCTAGAACCCTCCAGATGCCTAATCCCTCATCCTGACCCTGATCACAATCACATTGTGTGGTTCACCAGTGGCTTTGGTGAGCCTGGCTCTCAGGGTCTGGAACCGAGTTCTTCCTGGGCCTTCTTGGGAAGGAACCATCGCCAGGTTCCTTCTTTCCTTCATGCTTCACAAATGATGCAGCCTCCAAACAGCAGAGCTCTTCACAAGCTACAGAAATCTGCCCCAAGAAACTCCAACCCACAGGCCTTGTTGTGTGCCTTGCCAGTTCCTACCTTCTTCCAGACTTCGATGAGGAGGAGAAAGCTCTGGTCTGAACCAGGACCTACAGGCCTTTCCAAGTGACTGGAAGCTACTGTATGAGTTCCACTGGCTGAGACTTCCCCACTAGGTGGACCACGCCTGGGGCCTGGAGGCCCGGGGTTTCTTTTATTTGCCTCTGCCACATTCCCTGTGCTAAGGCGGTTTCTACAAGGGTGAGCATCTGAGTTTGCTGTGAAAGGTGATGTGGGGAACTAGGAAAAAGCTACTGCCATAGGCAGGAGTTTTACGAGGGGCATCAGGATTCCAGGTTCTGCCAGATTTTATGAGGAATAACTCTGGGTGTGCCATGTGTCTGCATGTGTACCAGGTGGATTTCAGAACACTTCAGTGAATGGAGTGACTCAGAGTTTTGGCTCCTTCCTATCTATTTATCTATCTATGAATGAGTGAACCCAGGACCTTCACACTGAGCTACATCTCTGATCCTTTTATTATATTTAGGCTCTCTCTAAATTACTAAGGCTGGCTTGAACTTGCTGTGATCCTCCTGTCTCAGCCTCCTAAGTGCTGGGTTTATAAGTGTGCATCACCACACCAACTTTCAAAATAAAAATTTTCAAAAGGGCTGGGGATGTAGCACATTGATAGAGTGCCCCTGGGCTTAATCCCCAGTACCCTTCCACTCCCAAATAAAAAATAGCTAATGAGTTTCCAATTCTGTACTTTCAGGGTTAATAACAAAACTTTTCTGATGGTTGAGTAATCAAACAGAGGAGGGAACATGGGGAAGAAGAAGTGGAGCCTAGCTAAAGACAGGAAAAAAGTACAATAGAAGGGAAAGTGACTCAGGCTGGAAGAAAAATGTTACCATCTTTTTACCTCCCAGAGGTGAGGCTAAATAAAACTCACTTTCCCAGCAGGCGATTTCTGTGCATTCGCAATGGGACCAGTTGTTTTAGTGACTGCATTAGATTCAGGCTTTCGAGCTGTGGCAGCCGCCTCTGTTTTTTTCTCTACTTTGGCCTGGATGGAGATAAAGGGAGGGCGAATTTCAAACCGAGAGGATGAAAGAGCCCAAATGCCAAGAATGGAAGAAGGTAGTAGAGAACTCAAACCCAGGCCAGGTCACCAGGCAGAAGCAGGACCTCCTTGCCTGTAGGAAAAAGCACCCCTTTCCCAGGACAGACCAAGCCAGAGACCCCAAAGCACAGGAGTGTGGGAAGAAGAGCCTCAAGCTGAAGTACCGAGCAACGAAGAAGCAGCAGGGACCTCATTCACAGCAAGGGTGGAAGCAAGGCTAAGCCCGCATTAGTGTGCATGGGGTTAGCATCTCCAAACCAGTGCTCCCCCACTTTAACGTGCTGCTATGCCTCAGATGAGCTGCCACGGCCACAGGGAGCCCTGTGCGTGGCAGAAGAATCACACCCTTCAGGTGCAGTGAAACAAAAGAATTCAACCTCTAGACCAAGTTACTCAAGACCTCCTCAACTCTGACCTCACAAAAGCCTAGGAAGAACAGAGATAAGAGGAGCAGGGCCACCAGCAATGTAGCTTGACCTGACCCAAAGGGAACCCCGAGGCCTTTTCAGACACTGCCTTCAGGCCATGGCTGTGGAACTGAGCCTCGCTCCACTCTTTACCTAGCCTAGACCTAACACCCTTGAAGTCTGAGGCCTCCACACAAAGACGTCAACCTAAACCTCTATGTACAGGAGTGCCCAAGATGAGAAGAGCAAGGATGGAGCCCAGCCCACCCCTTCCCTGCCACCACAGAGCCAGGCTGAAGTGCCCAAGGCCACACTCTGTAGCTGGCAGCCCCTTTGCAGTGGCGGATATAGCAGGCAAGAAGCAGGCAGGGTGCCAAGGATGGGAGCCCCAACTCACCCGGCCTCCTCCGGGCTGGTGTTTGATGTTCTCTGTGGAGCCCACTTTGGAGCGAACGTTCTTCAGATCCAGGGCAGGGGCTGCAGTGGCTGGGCGGCTCAGCTTGGGGGCAGAGGAGCTGGGCTTGGCTGAGGTGGGCTTCTTGTCCACAGAAGGAGACACAGCAGGCCGGGAAAGTGGGGTGGGCTTGACTCGAGAGGCAGCTGCTGCAGCCGGGGGGACTACACCCGTGGGAGTGGTGGTTTTCTTTACAGAGTTGGTGGGGGTGCTCTTGGAGCGACTCAAGTCAGCTGCAAAGTAAGCAGGAGAGGTAGCAAGGGGTGAGAGTGGGAGAGGAAAAGGGAGCCTTAAAAACACAGAAGCAGGGGCTGGGGATTTAGCTTGTGCAAGGCAAGCACAAGGCCCTGAGTTCAATCCCCAGGACCAAAAAAACAAAAACAAACACAAAAACAAAACAAAACACTGAAAAAGACTTCAAACTAGGATTCCATAGTGGGGTAGATTACCTGGTGCAGACTTTGCTGTTGTCTTCTTAGCATCTGCAGGTCTGCCCTCAGTCTTAATAGCTGCACAAACATATTTATACCACATTCAACAAACAGACCAAAGGACTGAATACACAATGAATGTATTCATTACAAATCGGAAACACGCACTAGTAATATAACATAAAAACAGGAGAGAGCATTAAAAACCCGAAGGGTACATCCAATGCTAAGACTCATCACCCATTCATCAATTACTGGATGTCTACTCTAAGCTGGATTTATGCAAACCTCCCAGTCATGCAGCCCTGAGGTAGCACACAAAGTCAGGCACTATGTCTCCTTGTTCCCTGCAATCCTGACAATGTCTTCTACATGGCCTTAAAAGCAGGTGATCAACACACACTCAAGAAAGTTAATTTCTTATTTTTTGTCTTCTCTTCTCTCTTTTCTTGCAGTGGTGGGGATTCCACCCAGGGCCTCACACACACCAGGCAAGTCCCCTACCAGTGAGCCCTGAATTGTCTTTTTTTATTTGTTTGTTTTTTGAGACAAGGTCTTGCTTTGTAGTTCAGGTTGGCCTTGAACTCACTACGTACTGAACTATCTTTTTTGTTTGAACTCAGGGCCTTCATACTGAGCTACATCCACAGTCCTTCTGTTAGTATTTTCTGTTTTAAGATAGGGTCTAGGTTGCTAAGTTGCCCAGGCTGGGCTTGAACTTTTGATCCTACTGCTTCAGGTTCCTAGAGTACTGGGATTACAGATGTGCGCCACAAGCCTGGGTCCATTTCTTACCATCATTTAAGCCCATGGCCACAATGTACTGGGAACTACAGAGTCACTAGGACAGGAACAATAAATTCTACCTGGGATTTCTCACAAGATTCCTCTTTATTCTCAATGTTTCTGAATATGCCCAGCTTCTAAACTAATGTGGAGACCGAGGCTTGGTAAATACCAGCCCCACCGGCCTGCCCCTGTGTCGCCTGCCCTGCTAAGGGCTGATGCTGAGCAGGCCTGCACTGTGCTCAGGATGCTCCGATCTCCTCTCCACTGGTCCCCACAGGAAGGAGGGACAGGTAGTACTCACCAGCAGGCCTCTTGGGCACTGACGCTGGGGGGCTTCTACTGCTTGGCCCTGTGGAAGCAGGAGCAGCAGCTGGGGTGACCTTTGGAGGAGCTGAGGTGCTCTTGGGTCCAGGTCTGGGGGCCGGAGCCGAGGCAGGCTTGGATGACAAGGCCCGCTTCTCAGGAACCTTCGCCTCTGCAATGTGCTAAACATGGGAAAGTAGGAGGAGTAAGAGTGCCAGGTGAGCAACAGCCCTAAGACACCACAGAAGGTTCTACATGAACTTGTGCAGGAGACTGAGGTCTGGGGGTATGACAGCCACTGACAGTATTTTTTTTGGTGGGGGGTGCCCAGCATTGTACTCAGGGCCTTGCACTTGCTAGGCAAGCACTCTAACCAATGAGCTAAATCCCCAGCAGCTACTGACAGTATATACAGCTCCTGGACTAAGTCCTCTGGACAAACCAAGAAACCAGCCTTGGAGGGGGCTGTGTGATCTAGGTAAGGATACGGAGTCAGAATAGCTCAATGATGAGCAAAACAAACAGCCCTGAAAAGTGCATCACACACTGCCACATCTGCCTTGGAAGCCACTGTAAGCGTGTGACTAGACAAGACTAAATCAATATGTCAGCAGAACGTAAACAGTGATGCTCAGCCATTGCTGCCATTCTTGTGGCTGACATGCACGAGAGGGCACATAACAGGGTGAGGCTGCTGTAGGGTGGCGGGTTGCCTGCCACATCTGGTCAGAAGCCTGAGCTCTAGCCCTAGTCTGGTCTCTGACTCGCAGTTCAGTCTTGGACAAAGCACTGAGCCCTTTTTTTTTTTTTTTTTTTTTTTTTTTTTTTGTGCTGGGGATCGAACTCAGGGCCTTGTGCTTGCAAGGCAAGCACTCTAACTGCTGAGCTAAATCCCCAGCCTGCACTGCTGGCCTGTGCACTTAATTTCCTCATGTGGATAAAGGAGATCAGAACAGAGCATCACTAAGGACCAGCTTTGATAGTATGTGATGTCAGGGAATAGAGAATGTGAGATCAGTGATGGCACACAGATGACACAAGGGTCAGGCCTGACCAACAAAGAAGAAGGAGTGCCAGTGTCACTGGAAACTGAAAGCAGAGGGGAAAGTCTCCCCGAATAGGTGCAGGGCATCTGGGTGGCTCTCACTTCTCTTATGTGGAGGCTGGAAACCTCACCAGTGAGGAAGGGAAAGCATCAGTCTGGCCTCTTGGCTATGGCGACAGGAGGCAAAGACACTGTTTTTTTTTTTTGTTTTTGTGGTGCCGGGGATCGAACTCAGGCCCTTGCGCTTAAAGACACTGTTTTGACAAGCAAACATGCACTTGAAACAGGGAGCCAAAGCACAGACACGGTGGACCTAGCTCTTTTATTCTAAGAAGAATAGTGCTCGCTTTGGCAGCACATATACTATTCTAAGAAGAACACGACCCAGAAGGCAGAGTATTGGGGGAGACAAGTAGGACATTATTTAAATGGAGTTGGCATGGGAAGGTTCTTAGAAATTATGGGCTATGCTGGGTGTGGTTGTGCACGCCTGTAATCCCAGCACTCTGAAGGCTGTGGCAGTAGGATTGTTACAAATTGAAAGCCAGTCTGGGCTACATAGTGAGTCCAAGGCCAGCCTGCACTACATAGCAAGACTCTGTTCTAAAAGAAAACAAACGAACAAACCCCCCCAAAAAGAAAAGAAAACAAAACAACAAGCTGGCATCTAATCAAATCAAGCTGAACTGCCAATGTAGGCTAATGCCATTTCTACAAATGGAGGCTGAGTATGGAGTGAAGAACCTTAAAACTGGAATCAAGAATTGGCTCTGCTACCCGCTCTGATGGGAATGAAGTGAAGAACCCTAAAACTGGAATCAAGAATTGGCTCTGCTACCCGCTCTGATGGGAATGAATCACAGGACATTAGGTAGAAGGTTCCCTTGGTCATCTGAAAGTTTGAGGACCAAGCCATATGCTCTCTAGGATATTCTTCAAACTTTCAATATGACTAAAATTCAGGAAAACTTAATGTAATCTTAATATTTTGCTATAAGAGCAATAATAAATTAAAAAAACATAAAGAATAAAAAAAGTAATAATAAATTAGTAAACAATACTTTTGGAGACTGAGGCAGGGGGATTACAGCAAGTTTGAGGCCAGCCAGGGATTTAGTTCAGTGGTTAGAGTGCTTGCCTCGAAAGCACAAGGCCCTGAGTTTGTTTATTTATTTATTTATTTATTTATTTATTTATTTTTTTGGTGCTGGGGATCAAACTCAGGGCCTTGTACTTGTGAGGCAAGCAGTCTAACCACTGAGCTAAATCCCCAGCCACAAGGCCCTGAGTTTGATTCCCAGCACCAACCAAAAAAAAAAAAAAAAAAAAAAAAAAAAAAAAAAAAAGATAACACAGTAAGTTCAAGGCCAACCTGAAATACAGTGAAACCCTGTCTCAAAAAACCAAACCAAACCAAACAAAAAAGTTACTTGATTTTATTTATTTATTTATTTATTTTTTTTTTGAGACAGGGTGTTGCTATGTAGTTTAGTCTGGCCTTGAAATCACTATGTGGCCCAGACTCCCAAGTGCTGAGATTACAGGCGTGCACCACCACGCCTGGCCAAAAAAATTACTTGAGACAGAAATCTGATGTGACTTCCTTCAGACATCAAGCTCTTGGCCTCAGCAAGCTACAGCGCTGCCCATCCTTTATAACTGAGTTACTTTGCTATTTCTGTTTATGTTTTCTCCTCTGCCAGAGAGTTACTTATTTTTCAGAACGGATTTTTCTCCCTTTGTTTTCTTTTATAAATCTTTCTACCAAAATAAGGTGCAAAGATGAATTTATTAGACTTTAGCTGCTATTGATATCTCAAAAAAGTTTCTACCTCTCTCTTGTATAAGAAACAAGGGCAGCTACAGTTTGACACGCTATCTAGAAGCTAAGTGTCAAAAAGCCGTACTAGATAGGGACGCGGGCCCCAGCTCTAGCACCGGCCCTGCCACTGACTCGCATACTTTGGGAAGGCGACTAAACTGAGCTTATCATTCCTCAACTGTGACATGAGACACTAGTGTACATATCCTGAATGGCTGAGAGAGAAGTAAGGGAGCTGATATATACAAAGAAATTAGGAGAGTGTGCTTCACCACTGAAACCTCCCAGGACACCTCTCCTCCTCCTCACCCCAAGAGCCAATGCTGGGGGACCTGTCACCATGGCTCATGTCACCTGTCCTCTGCCCTCTCATTCAAATGAATTGTTTCTAAAGATCAAGAGAAGGGGCTGGGGATTTAGCTCAGTGATTAGAGTGCTTGCCTTGCAAGCACAAGGGCCTGAGTTCGATCCCCGGCACCACAAAAAAAAAAAAA